>QOCX01000375.1:80777-119583 GCA_005959815.1 Sarcophaga bullata | reverse complement strand
TGCGATGTGTGGCAAATTGCGCCATCCTGTTGAAACCAAACAACGTTCACATCAATACCATGCCTCCATTAATCGCAGTGGTTGTACCGTTCTCACTTCCAAAAGAATATGGGCACCAAATAGCCACTCGTACTGAGTGAAATGGCTTCTGTAAAACCACGTGCGGGTCTTTTAAGCCCAAAATATGGGCTCTTGCTTATTAATGTACCCACCAAGATGAAAATGAGCTTCATCCGAAAACAAAGCGGATGGTCATGCGGCCTCAATTATTGAACCGTTCGAACTTTGTTAGGCGTCATACCAAGATGTCCTTGTAAAATTCGGTGTAAACTGTTGCGTGAAATGTTAAATTCTTGAGACGGATGATGAGTAGATGTTGATGGATTCTCTCTCACGCACACACAGCTTAGATATTCGGATGTACACACTGTACGAGGACACTTACGTCTTGACGCATCAACAATGAAACCGATTTGACGACCTTTAACAATAAAATTGCGTATACTGTTGGTCCTTTGCTGCATTTTCGTGCAATTTCCGACCAATTGTCTTTGCTTTGGAAATAAATTTCTAATAAATCTTAACGTTGCTTAAGCGTAAATCCATTTATAACGTTTAGTGAAGATAATACATTGAATTTTATGGCAGAATAGATTGACATGACAGTATTGCCAGATTAAAAATATACGATAGTTTAAATTTAAAACGATGACCCAGCCGATATTAACAGCTTCAAAATATAAAAAAAAAAACATATTCAGACTAGGCTGGCTGTGCAAAATATATGAAATATCTTCGAGCAGTTAGCGATTCAAATAAATTTATTGTCGCAATTCTCTTATATTTTATAATAATTCACTACAAAATTTATTTACTTTTTATTTTTTATTTTTTCAATTCATTTCTGTTCATTATTATCGAATTTCCTGTTGTAAAGAATTGCTGAACAATTTATTTTCTTTCTACTTTCGCTATTGTGTGCTACTACTGCTCGTTTGTGCATATGCAGAACGTTTCCTGTCATCATTATTATTGAAATGTTATTGCATTAATGCATATCCTTTTTGGAAAAGGATTCAGAAAAAGAAAAAGAAAAAACAATTTTTTTGTCCCTATTTTATATGAAAAAAAAATTTGTTTTTGGGAAGGAGCAGCAAGTTATGCTCTCTCTTTTTTTTATTATTTTTTTTTTTTAGCGGAATGGTCTGAGTGTTACTTGTTATACAATTCGCATTGAGTTTAAGTAATTTCCGGTGGTCTACAGTGGCGATGAAAATTATAAGTTCAATGAATAAAACTGATTTGAAACTGAAATTAATTGCAAAGAAAAATGTTTTTCATTTCTACTCTCTATTGAAATGCTTTAGTAAATGTTCCCATTTTCCTTTAAAGCTTTCCTAAATTTATAAAAAATCCTTCATGTTCCTGTTGTTTCTTCAAAGACTTACTTTCATTAGAAAAGCTTTTTTTTTCCACTGTTGTGTTGTATCTACTGTGCCTTGCATTATGAAAATCTTTTTCAGCAGTTTATTGCAACATTTTTCATTTCAAATTTCTTTCAACAAACTACTGCTCTTGCTTTAATTCTTTTTTCTTTCTTTTTTTTTGCTGCTTTATTTCGTGCATGAAAGCTGCATGCTGCAACAGATTTACTTTTTTGTCATCGTTTTCATAAAGTCTAGATTTTTATGCAGACCAAACGAGTTGGTGACAATACAAAGTGTCATGCAAATGTGTTGCCAGTAATTGTGTTTTTGCTTTTACTTCTGCTTCTGTCTTCTATTTTACACGGACTTTGTCTGACACATTTTTGTCCTTTTAAAGAATTTCATAAACTGGTTGCACATTTTGTTTGTTGCAGCATTTTATGAGATATTCGTCCTTTAAATCTGCTGTGCACGTGTAGGTGGTGAGTGAAGGGAAAATATTGTCGTTGAAAAAATTTTAAATTTTCTAGTTTGGTTTTAACGATACAAGGACGAATTCAATTTTGGGGGAAGAGATTTATTGCAAGAACATAGAAAGCGGATAAGTTTTGTGCATTTTAAGAAAGAAAGAAAACACTTGACATTTGAAATACTAAGAGACAAATCGCATTTATTTTAAATGCTGTAGTCTCCAGCTACAAATAACTGAGACACACAGTGAGAGACATATTGGATTTGACTGATGAATTAAAATTAATTTAGACGGAACAGAGTGCTACATAATCTGGATTAAATAAAAGAACTTTTGGAACAACTATTCTGGAGCGTTATGAAGTGGACAGAACATGATCTTAGACTTTCAGTTTCATTATCAACAGAATGAAATAAGGCAACGTATATTGAAACTTTGCCGTAGTCAAGTAGGTAGAGTGTTGGCCAGGTCAAACATCATGAAAAATATTTCTTCGGCAACTTATTCTCATCAGCAAATAAAATTGCCATGAAAATATATCACAAAGAAATCTGTCGTTCGGACTTGACATTAAACTGTAGGCCACACCACTCACGTATACAAAGTTAGCACACACATGAATAGTGTGAGAAGCCAGGTCGTAGTGCTAATCCATGATAAACCAGATCCTGACAGTCGACAATGCAATGGAATTGGTGCTATTGTTCGACAAGAAGTGCATGACATTGAAGCAGTAGAGACACCGAGTGATTAATGGAAGAGAAGAATTTCGTATTGGATGCCAGTTGGGGAGTGTTATTGACTGAGGTTGCTTTTTTTTTAGGAGGAATTCTACGTACCCCTCATGAAGATTTGAACTTGTAGAACACCTTTTGAAATTGTACTAAAAGCTTGTTCACAGTCAACCTTTGCCATCTAAGGAATTCTGGAACTTTCTCAACTTTAAATTTTAAAGAAATTAAATTTTTAAGAATACTTTTGTCTCTTTTTTTTTTTTTTGTTAACTGGGCCATGAAGAATATTTTTCAACAATTTCCCAAAAATAAAAACACAGAAAAAAATAAAAAAAAAATATTCTTTCGAAGCTATGCAGGTGCTAAAGGACATCAATTTTCTTTTCACTCTTATCTACAAAATAAAAATATTATTGCGACCCACAAAAAAAAAAAGAAAAAATGCAAGAAAGAGAGAAAGAAAGAAAAAGAAAAAAGTCTTTAAAATATTAAACAACAAACACCTTGAATGTCTATAAAAACAAAAATAAACGTGAATAAACGTGAACGTCATACATTTTAAAGCCTATTTATTGGTGGCTCTATGAAGCCATCAAATCAATATGCCACGTGCAACAACTCTATCCATAGCAGCAGCTGGCCATTATTATTATTTTTTGAGCATCAGAAAAAAACAAAAAAAAAAAAAAGGAAATAAAAGGAAGCAAAAAAAAAAAACAAGAATTGAAATATAAATATGAACGGGGAGGGGGGATGGGAGGTAAAAAGCGAAAATAAATTGTTGATTGCCAAGTATAATGTTGCTCTAGTTTAAATATGCCCAACAACATTAACGAGACCAATAGCATGGGGAAGCAGATAGGGAAGCGAGGTGCACTTTCTGATTGCTCGGGAAAAATGAATGGAAAATAACAATTTTATACGAGGGTGGTGCAATAAATGTTTAAATCATGCTAAAAATTTGAACAAATTTCTTATGTTTGACAGCCATTGAAGCACTATCGCGTGATTTGAGAAAACAAAGGCATATTTCGTGTGCCCAGTAAGAATTAATTTTTGCGGTAAGAAATCTAAGATCAGACATTTAAAACAAAATGAAAAATAAAAAGAAAGATTTCTTCGGTGACTTCCTCTCAGCAGATTTCAGGCAAAAACTCTGAGAGTAAATAAAATTGCCATGAAAAGTTTCTCAAAATAATCTGTCGTTCGTAGTCGGCTTTAAACTGTAGATCCTGACGCCCATGTATAAAAAATTCAAACACACAACATAAATGGTGTGAGAACTAGGCTGTAATCCTGATTAAAGCGTTGTAATGTATGCCTGAATGTTTAAGAAGGATTGAACAAAAAAACCGAACATATTTGGTCAAGAAAAGAGTTCTTTTGTAGCAGGACATTAGCAGGGCATTACGTAAGCATTTTCTATGAGAATAACTCATGGAATATGTTACGAATTACTGTCGCTTATCCACACTATTCTCAGCTTTTTACTACCAAATGACCATTTTTTTATATCCAAACCCGATCCCATAATTCAGGGAAATGAAATTTGATTCCAACAATGAAATTGTTCAACAAACAAAGCTATTTCGGTGGCCTCACCAAATCTCACTTTTTTGGAGGGAATATTGACATTGAACAAGCATAGATAGAACTTATAGAACTCCAAACAAGTTATGTTCAGAAATAAAAAAGCATTTTAAATTTTCTTTTAAGACATGCCGGCGGTAATACTACCCCTCCTTCGTATTACATTACCAATGGACAGACAGATTTACGGTGCATGTTCCATTTACGATATTATAAAAATAAAATGGTCCTTTAGCAATACAATACATTGGTAAAATGCCCGGTCATTACCATAGTCAACACGTTGATGAAGATTTTTAAAAGGGGATAGGAGGGAGGCATAAGAGTAAGGCGCTATGATTCCGAGAGAAAGCATCATTGATTGTTTAGCTGTTTTTCCATTCCAAATAAATATTATATTTGTTTTTGTATTTTTGTATTTTTGATAACACAGTATATGTATGTAAGCGTTATTTTAGTTATTATTTTTGTTGTTATGGTGGCGTTGATTGAATACAATCAACATGGCAAACAGCTATACAAGCGCTCAACCCCAACCAGCCATCCGGCCAGTCAGCCAGTCAGCCAGTCAGCCAGCCAGCTCACAGTAAAGCAAGTCAACTAGCTATTAGCGTGGATAGAAAGAAAAAAGGAATGAGCAGCTAGGGGAGTAAGTAGGTAGATTTTTGTGATACTAGCAAAAGCAACAACAACAACAACAACAACAACAACAACAACAACAACAACAACAACAACAACGACAACAACAAATATTATACTATGAATGACTATAAAATATTATTAAATTGAAATTGAATTGAAAACTTCGTCCATAAAAGTCAATATCAATATAAACGAAATACATAAACACACACATACATACAAACTGACATTTACGCAGATATACTCTCACAAATACATTATCACTGTAGTGAACGAATGAATGAATGAATGAATGAATTTTGTTTTTTTTGGGTTTTTTTTCCGATTATTTCTCTTGTTTAAATAAAAATTTTAAAATCGATTTTTGATCAACTCTGTGTTGAACGGACACAGAACTCGTAATCAGAAATCAAATCAAATTGAAATTGAAAAAAAAAAAAGAATGAAAATTATCAGGTTGTTTTTTTTTTTTTTGATTTTTATTTTTTCTATTGAAAAAAAGTAAATAAATAAGGAGTATTTATTGAAAAACATTAATTAATTGGAATGTATTTAACAAAAAATTATAAAAAAAACGGAAAATATTTTTTTTTCAAATATTGGGCATTTGAATTAATTTCCAACTTTTGTTTTAAATGAAAAATTTAATTTTTCTTAAAGTTTAGAAAACCCAATTTGAATAAAGGTTTTTCTACAATCTGATTTGTATAAGAATCTGAGGATAGAATGAATGGGAAAACTATTCTTGACTGCATTTATATACATACGTTTGCATATATTTGCACTGCACATATATATGTATGTATGTATGTATACCTTTGTACATTCATTTTCCTTCTCAAATCGATAGTTAAATCCAATACTATGCGTATAGTCTTGTAGTTAGTGTATTGGCTTATTAGAAGAGAGTCCGTGGTTCTAATTCAGCTCAGACATCTCCAACAAAATAAAATATGATAAGAAATATTTCTTTCGGCAGCTACTCTCAAGATTTCTGCCAAAAAATTCTGAGTGTTAATAAAACTGCCACGAGAAGCTTCTCAAAAATCTATCGTTCGGAGTCGACTTCAAACTGCAGGTGCCGTCACTCATGGATAGTGTTACCATTGACAACATGGCTGGTGTGACAAGCTACATTGTAATTCTGACTAAAGGGTTCTCATGGCCAATTAAGTAAGCAAGTAAGACTAATGGAGTCCTGCCAATTTCTTAATAGATAAAATAACTTTATTTCCCTGTTAATCAGATGCCATCGTTTTCACATGAAATTCTTGCGGAATTCAAGGATACACCGAATATTCTAAAAACCAAAGCAGGAAGTGATTTCTATTACTTCTTAGCATATAGAAAAAAATGTTTTTCAAACCGAATTATTAGATTTTAATTCAATAAAATTCATTTCAGTAATTGTGAACAGCTTTTTAGCATCTCAAGAGCTAAAAATTTTTATAAAGCAACTCAAGGAACAAAATAAACTAAATAAACAAACTAACGTTGAACTTGTTATGCTTACTTACTTACTCGTCATCATTGGTAATTGTCATGACTTCGGTACAAGTAGAAAAAAAAAACAGAAAGAGTGATAGAGGTCAGTATTGAAGAAGACCCATGAGTATCTTACTCTTCTTAAAAGACCGCTTACAACGCTTAATTGGACATTTGACATATTCACTGGATACAGGGTCGGCTAGGGGATTAGTTGACAGTGAAATCAAGCAAAATTGTTACAAAAAATTTGCTGCTTGTGATGGTTTATGATATCAAAGTCACGTATTTACCGTCAATGGTTTGCTGTTAAATGTTGTTCACGCAATTAACATCTTTATAGTTGAGGAACAGTCCGTAGAAGAAAGAAAGAAAAGAAGAAATTGCCCATTAAGTTATGCCATAAAAGCGTTCAGCCCTGCGTTCAGCAGACATAATCATTTTGTTTGAAATCTCTTGATTATTTTCTTTATGATCGAACCAAGTTCTAAAACTCTCTTGATTCAATGTCAAGCACACTGCGGATAAACCTTTCCTTTGTAATACTTTATTACTGGTTTATTTTAAAATGTTTCACTATCGGAATCCGTGTTAAAAATATCGTACATTTTCTGTGTATATTCCAAAGTCCATTGAATTCCATGGTTAAAGTTTAAGACGGCTGAGATGTCCTACACTATCTCTTAAACGTATCTCTTGTAACGGATCTCAAGCTTTTGTCAGGCCTCTAGATCCTTATTTACATACTTAATAGGTTATTAAGACCTTTCAGTCAGGATTCTGACCTAGCTTCTCATAGCCCCTTTGGTGTGTGTATTAATTTTATACATAAGTGGCGGGACCTACAGTTTAAAGTTGACTACGAATGCCAGATTTTTGAGAAGATTTTCGTGGCAATGTTATTTACTCACAGAGTTTTCCCCCAGAAAACCATTCAGATTGCATAATTCGGGGGAATGAAATCCATCTCTAAGTAAATTTTATTGAATTCCTTAGCTTCCAATGAAAATAAAATTCTTCAAATCTTGGCCTCAGGGATGTTCAAGCTTGATGATGTTTGCCGGTCCTCATAAAGAAATTCCTGCTCTTCGAGTTATCATCGGTAATCAAAGCGAAACTGATTTCTGTCTTTATATTTTGGATCGAATTTCATGCTGCTGGTTTCATTCCGCTACTGGCGTATTCCCATAATATTTGACGTTTGTCATAAGTTTCACAATAATTTTCGAGCGTTTTCGACCGACCGATTTATTCAATTTCAATTGGTACTTTTGTAGCGCACAAATCAAATTTTGCCAGCATTTAAGCTGAAAAACTAAAGTGAAAATTTTCCAAACTGATGATGACTTCAATAGCTAAGCTAAGTAGCAATTAATGACAGATATTTATATCGTAGCTATAAGCAAATGCCATGCCAAATCTTGTAACTCTCCTATTAAACACCTCATAAAACAGTTATTAAAGTCCAAAAAAATTAAATAATGCCACTGCAGCTTCACATTTAAAAGTTCGTTAGCACTTGTTGGTGTTAAAAATAAAAAAAATTCCATATTTAAAGCCATAAATTACAATGGAGAGGTAAAGAGAGAGAGAGAGAGAAGACTGAGAGGAGAGAGAGACGCAGAAGAGAGAGAGAGGAGAGGGGGAGGAAAAGGGCCAAAGAAATTTTTTCCTCTATGTCATGGGTCAATATAAAATGTGCCTGCCTGTGTGAGCATGAGTAAATAAAGGTAAAAAAGGGTTGTAGAGTTGGAAACAAGAAAAATTATGATCCAAAAAAAGTTTCAAGTGTAACTATAAATATACAGGTAATCAAGGTAACCACGAAATGTTATTTTTTTGTATTTAAGTTATACTACATTGTGACTACAGACTTCAAAAGTAATTTTTTTCTTCTCATTTTTGTTTGTTGAAAAGGCTAAATACTCTCTTTTATTTATTTATTTTTTTTTTTTGTTATTGTTGTATTTTGAATTTTATTTGTATTTTTTGTAGGCATTTTTGTTGCTTTGAGGCATTTTTATTCCTTGCCAAACAAAATCCAGTAAAAAGTGTTGACAGTTTTGACCATTTGACAATTTTAGGCACGTAAGCAAATTGTTTGCACTTCAAAGCATTTTTTTTTTTGTTTTTTTTTTTATCATATTCTTTCTTTTCCAAAAAGTCTATTTGTAATGCTGTTAGGTACCTTTATCTACAGCAGCAGCAGCAGTAGTAGAATAGCGATGAGGATGTAGAAATACATTCTTACCACATACAACACAATGTAAAGCCGCAAATGCTTTAATACAGTCTCAAACACGTGTTCTGCATGTGCCGTCCTTTCCTCTTGAGTAGAGTAAATGAGTGTAAGCATGTTTGTAAAAGTTTGAGGTACTTTTTTCTCTCTCTCTCTCTCTCTCTCTCTCTGGCTGGCAGTGTTGACAACTTAAGTGGTTTTATATTAAAGGTGTATACACTTGAATATGTACATACTCATACCCATACCCACTATACCTTTATTTATTTGCTTGGTTTCGTTTCATGGTCATTCTTTTATTTGTTTTCGTTTTTCTTTTTGTTTTCGTTTTTTTTTTTGGCGTTTTCTGTGGCATTATAATGTTGGTCAAGCGTAAACCATAATTGTTAATACCCTAGAGAATTTTATTTACTTTCGTATTTCGTATTCACTAACAATATTACGAAATGAGTAGTAAAGTTTCTCTCATTTTATTTCATTTCACTTAAATTACGTTTGCCATGGTGCCGTTGAGAAATATTTTTTTCTTCAGGGTCACACAACAGCACTGGGAATGCAAGAAAGAATTTGAAAGAAATTATCAAGTGTTTGTCCAACACTTATTCAAACAGAAATAAGTGTGGGTCTTCTCTAAGTATTTGTGAAGATAATTTGTTAAAAGGATATCCGTTAATGATCCTTAAATAATTTGTGCGTTGCAAATAGAAAAAGCAAAGAAGAAAACTTTCAATTCACATTTCTCAACATTACAACTCGTTAATAACAGAAGTGTTTAACAAACTATCTCGGCTCTCATTTACTGTAAGTGGTGATAATGCTTAAACGATGATTTTTTATTTTCTTTTTATTTGCCATTCGTTTTCTTTTTCTTATATTTTTTGTTTTTGTTTTTGTTTAAGAAATTTGAAATGGAATTAGAAATTTAGACAAGCTTGAATAACGAGACAGGAAATAAAACTAAAAAATTCGGTTGAAATTACTTTCAATCACAATGTAGCCAGCTCTGTAGACATCTTGATAAAGAATTATTCTGAATTCAAATAGGAGCTGCAACCTAGTAAGACTTCGCATGCATATAGCTGTTCTGGGTTGTTGCTCTCTTATATCTTACTTACTTACTAAATTGGTTATCACGCTTCTTTAGTCAGGACTACAACCAAGCTTTTCACATCACCAACACCACCACCACACAACAACTAATTTTTTTGATTGATTTGATTTTTGCAATTTTATTTACTCTCAGGAAGTCGTCGATAAGATATTTCGTTATGTTCGAGATATCTCAGTCGGAAAATATCTCTCAGAGGATCTAGTCTACCAAGGCCAATACAACCCACTCGACTACAGAGGCTTCTGGACATATCTGTTCAGGATTAATTAAGGATATTTTACCGCAGTCTTTGCAAATGGAAACTCCAGCAGACATGCAGTGAAGCTGCGAGCATAAAACTTGTCGTGGATACTTTTAAGTTGTTAAATAGAAGAGCGTCTCAGCTTAATCAAACCCTCAAACAGCCTATGATCTCAATACAATCGAGGTTATAATTGACATCGCTCGATAACCATCTAATATGCAATAGACCACTCACCAATTGATCTGCTGGACAGAAACTCAATGAGAGGAACTCAACCAAACAGCAACGAATATTAAACATTCGATTCGAAAGATAAACTCTCTGGAATTTAACTTTTGTTTTAGAGAAGTACATGTAAAACTGTGCTGTAACTAAATACATCTTAAAGTAACTGTTTGCCTATGAACAAACATGTGTCAAGTATGCATGCCTGTACGAAAGTATCGGACTTCAGGGAGAAATAAAATTTCTACAGCATTTTGGAAAGACAAGAAAAACATGAGTAGGTAATGATACTTACAAACTCATCGGATAAGCCCGTTTGCATAATGAGTCCGATTTAACTGGTCCTTGTCAACTAAAAAAGAACAACTTAATAAAGTCCTTGTAGCTCCACAGTTACTTTCGTTCAAATACAACAACAGAGAGGATGTGTTTGAAAAAAACCGAAAGAGATAACCTTCAATTATGGCAATAATGTGAAACTTTGGATAGTGTTGCCAAGTATTTTTGTAGGAGTTTGTTGAGAGTGGTGTTAAGCGATTGAAATAAAACATTTTCAAACTAAAAAAGAACGTTTTTTCACCAAAAAAAGAGGACAATACTCGTATGCATTGTTTTGCAATACAATAAAGATACATAAGAATGTATCTTCATTTTAAATATGAAACTTTACTTATTTCAAAAGAACGCATATTTCTAACGAATATCCATTGTCCATACATATATCCAGTAAACTAATTCACTTAATAGAAATGCATTTCACTAGCAAACCCTCCTCATGTACAATTGTACATCACTTTGTTAAATTCTTTACATAAATAAATGTGTGCACGAATAATTTGTTTCTGCCAAAGGAACGCATTAACTTGAATTCGTCATGCAATTACTTCTGTAAGAAATGGTATTGCTTTGAGAAATGGGCGTGGCTGTTAGTCATTAACTACAGTTATCCGTACACCAACCCTACAGCACATTCCACTATTTTCCACTGCCTTGCCTATGAATTTACACATAATTTTATGGAACCATAATTCATTTCCTTCTTTCTAAATATTCCGTCACACATGTCCACCAAAAACGGAAATCCAATTTTTATTTTTTGTTTAAATTTCACACCCCAACTACATATTTTTTTTTTTTTCTTTTAAAATATTGTTGAAAATCTTTACACGCACACATTCTTTTATTGCAGGATTAGTGTAGGAGGAGAGAGAGAGAGAGAGAGAGAGAGAGAGAGATAGAGGAGTGAAAAGGAGAGAAGCAGAGAAGCTTACGAAATTAAGAAAATTTCAAACAAATGGATTTTAAACCTGGAACTAAAGATGAAACCAACAATAAATAAAATAAATAAAGAATCCTGAAAGCAAAAAGAAAAAAAGAAGAGAAAAATATGAAAAACGTGTGTGTGGTAAATTATGTTAAAAAAAAAATTGAACACAGTGCGAGGGATAGCTAGAAAGGCTTTCAAGGGGCTAACTGTAAGACTTGAAATCCAATGACAGAATAATAGTAAATTTTAATGCACATTGGCAACAGTTCTCGTTACGGTCTTGCATTACTTGGGAGCGGAGATATTAGGCCTCTAAACTAATACCTTTTTCATCGACAAAAATTAACCAAAATTCTAATTATAAAAAAAAATTCATGTTATTGGTTAAAAAAGTGTAAGTCATCGTATAAAAAAATGCAAGTCAACGGCCCAAAATTTTGAGTAGTGGCCAGAAAAAATGTGAGTCATCGACACAAGAAATGGAAGCCATCTGAAAAAAAAGCAAGTAATCGGCCAAAAAAGTGCACATCATCTTTTAAAAAATGCAAGTCATTGACTAAAACATGTAAGTTATCGATTAAAAAACAAATGAAAGTCATTGGCCAAAAAAGTGAATTTTATTGGCCAAGAAAATGTAAGTTATCGACCAAAAAATGCAAGTCTCATACACAAAAAATTGAAAAAAAGCATGTCATTGCCAAACAGACCAAAATACGACAATTTCGTCCGATTTATATCGAAAAACTTTCTGTTGCTCATTTGAAGAAGGCTCGAACAATACCTATTTTGGAGGGATACCAGTAGCAGGTCCCACTTTTCCACAATATCGATCATCGTCGCCTGATATTGTTAGAACATCTGAATTTTTTTAAGTTTTTGATTTTCAAAATAATTTGCGAATTACCGGGAAAGTTGTTCCACTCAGTGGGATTGCTATTCCATTCTCCGATATCTGTTAAATACTTATCATTGCTCTGTTAACTTTAACATTGGTCCCGTTAACATTGTGCTTTTTTTTTGCCTATGCTTGTTAAATTCAAATTTATCTTCTCACACATTACTGGCAACTATACCCCCTTCTTGCTGTATGTATGGTCATTTCTAAACCTACTCTCGTATTAAAAAAAAAAGAGAGAGAAAGAGAAAAATTAAAATACAAAAACCGTAGAGAAATTTACACAAAAATACCGAAAAAATAAGAAATGCCAGTGCGTATGAATTTCATAAAAAAAAAAATGAAAAACGAAAAATGAGAGAGTATATGGAATATAAACGAGAAAGAATTTTGTGTCAATATCGTTACTATTGCAGACACACGCACACAAACATACACAGCACACACCTAAACATAAACAATAGCAAATGAAATACAACAATACAAGCAAACTTTTCAAATGACAACAAACGTTCAAATACTTATGCATTCAAGGGACATAAAAGTGGGAAATATTTTAACAAACAAACATTCATACGTATGTATGTATATGGAAAGCATATACGCATGCAGTACGTATGTGTACATATAAACATTAGTAAGTAAGTAATTGTATTCGTGTCTGTGTACGTGTTTTCTTTACTGTCATTTTTTTTTTCCTAAAATATGTATGAAATTTTCAAAACTATACAGTAAAAAAAGGGGGAAAAAAAGGAAGAAAGAAACAAGAGAGAGACAATGAAAGCAATGCGAAAATGTAGGTACGGTTAGGGTTGGGTTGATTTCAAATGTAAAGAATGTTAAGCCAACAAAAAAAAAAACACCAGTAAAGGGAGTGTGGTGTGTTGTCTCTTTAACTAAAATACCATTCGTTTAGGACTGTATAGTGAGTAAACACCAGCAAAAAAAAAAAAGAAGAAGAAGAGAACAACGTTAACAACAACCACAATGAATATAAAAAGAATCAAAAAAACGCGTTAAGAATTACAAAACGTTACAAGAATTGCATTCGAGTTGTGAATGTGAATATCTTTCTATGCCAGGATTTTTTTTTCATTCTCCCTTTGGTTTGTAATCCAAACAACGAATATGTGAGCTCGTGTGAATGCGTATTTTTGCCAAAGGATATGCATGCGTAAATTTTTGTTCATTTTTTTCTATTTTTTTTTATTAAATTTTTTAATTTAAAGAAAATCAAAAGAAAAGGAGAAAGAGAAAGACTAAAATGTTGTTAAGAACGTATTGAAAAATATTAATTTTGACTGCCATCAAATACAGAAATCGAGATTGAATAAGAAGAAAGAAAATAAAACAAGATTTAATTTCTTTATTTGTTATTATTATGTTCGCTGCTAACCGGTATGCTTCGCTACTCTTATATTAATGAATTGAATTCATTAAATCCGCTGGATTTCTTCTTCGCATTTACAACTTCGGTATACGTTGTTGTAAGATATTTAATATACTGTCGCTTCACTGCCTAGACATCGCCGTAGTCTAATAGGCAGTGTGTTGGCATATGAACATGAGGCCAGTGTCCAAGCCTCAGGTCAGATATCTCAAAAAAAAAAAAAAAAAAAAAAAAAAAAAATTCTTCGGCGACGAGCTCTGAGCAGATTTCTGGCAAAAACTGTAATAAAATTCCCAATAAAAGCTAGGCAATCAGAGTGTATTTTAAACTGTAGGAAGTTGGTGTTGAGTTGATTTTAGGGCCTCTATTAAATTCTTTTTATCTTCAACTGATTTGGCTTGTAATATCGTCCGTCAGTAATGAAAGTGAGGAGTAGAGATGACCGAGGGCATTATTGTTTTAGCATTGAGTTGACATGAAATGACTGACTGACTCGTGCTTTCATTGTAAAACAACTCATTATCATTATGTATTATCATCAGGAGGTCCGATAATTTTATCGTAGTATATGATTTTCTTTCTTAATATTTTCAATGTGGCAGTCTGTCTGACGATTTTAAAGACTTTGTAGAAATTGATAAACAGGAGAGGATGTTATTCGCAGGCTAGAGTACTTTTACTACGCAGTGAATTCATTAAATTTCTTTCTAACAGCAGAGGATCAAATCTCCACTAAGAAACATGTCGCTAAATGAACTCATTATGTCATTAACTTTTTTCCTTAACCAATTAAACACTAGGCTTTCTCTCTGTGATACACGTACATACATATAAACAAAATTGAAAATGTGTCTGTGTGTGTGTATGTAAAAAACATCAATGATTCTGGTTGTTGTTTAACATTTTCTACAAAATACGCAACACGATACGCATTTAATACCAACCAAGCAACCAATACAGACAGACTTAAGAAGTAAACCTCAAAATAAATACATACAAAACACATATGCATTCATACATACATATGGATGTGTGAAAGAGGATATAAAATGTGTTTCCTTTGGTTTGCCAAATTATAAAAATAACTTTTACTTCCTTTCCAGGCTACCACCCGACACTCTTACGTCAACTTGAAGAAAAAAAATTTTTTTCTTTTTTTTTTTAGTTTTTATTCTCGGCTTGTCCCGTTGTTGTACGTGAGCTGTGGTTTATTATTGAAAACAGAAAACAATGTTAAAGCGAAAAAAAAGAAGAAGCATGAGTAGAGAATATAAGGAAACGTAAATATTTGTTTGCTCTACTCCCCTTCTCACACGGTTTTACTCTCTCACGAACACCATTACCATCATAATCATTCTTATCATCGTTGTTATTATGATTATCTTGAATGTTCTTTCACGATTATTATCTTGTATGTACATATTATATTGTACATACGTATGTATGTATATGTACGTTTGGTCTTTTGTTTGTATTTGCATTTATATGACCAATGTTGGCTGTTATTGTTGTTGTTGTCGTATTGTTGTAATCGTTATAATCATAATGACTGTTGTAAACGTGAGTTTTAATAGGCCTATTAACAGATGTTGTGTCTGTGTATAGTGGTGGTGGTAGTGGGATTTTTAGTGTTGCCGTTGCGTTGCGAGTAAAAACATGTTCATTAAGAAATGAGACCATGAGAGACAATCATTTAATTAAAATGAAATAAAAAACAAAACAAAAAACAAAATACCCGTTCTAAATTAAAAACCAAAGAAATGGAGAAACAAAAGAAAAATAAAATAAAATAAAATACGATTAAATTTTTCATTTGTAATAAAATATCTGCTTAATTAACGTAACGTATTTAAATGAATGCATTACCGCGTATATCTTAAGGGTGTTCTCTCTGTTATTCTGATTATTTTTCTTGTACTTTAACAGTCTTTTAATCATTCGCTTCTTATCGAAACACGTAAATAATACTAATAAAATGGAAAAAAACAACATCAAAATGACACAGTGACTGTGTAAAAAAAAGGGAGCAATGCCACCCTGAGTGAGTGAGTGAGTGAGTGAGTAAGTGAGTGAGTGTTGTTCTTCGAAAAGTGTTCAATTGCTATACAGAAACATTAAATTTACTGTGAAGCTTTTTCTAATTTTTCTAGCCTGTTTTCCACCCTCAATTTCTTTCAGTGAATATTTTGTGTGACCCATTTTGTGTTGTGGTAAAAATATTCTCTTTCTTTTCGCTCCCATTCGTTAATGATGCATACTGGCGTTAACTTGTAATTTCTGTTTCCTGTCATCCAAATACAATATTGCAATGGATTGAGAGCTCAAAATAAAAAAAAAGTAAAAAAACAAATTCAAAAATAAAATTTATGACAGTTTTCTTATGAAATTTCGTACTTTGGCTTTCAAAGGACATATCGTTTTTAATGAATATTTGATTTTCTATTTAATTTATTAAAGTATGGTTTTTAAAGTATGGAATTTTTTATTTATTGTTTAGCCAAATAGTAGGAAGTATAATATAAAAGTTTTATACAATCCATACGTAATTGGTTTTTACAATCCTTTAGTCAAGGTTACAAGCATAGCATCACTCTTGCCAACAAGTGCTATTATGGTCTCGTTAGGAAATTGACTAACAGAGACCTCCTCTCTAATACGACGAAACTAATATTTTACAAGTTGCTCATCCTCCCCGCGCTTCTTTAAGGCGCAGAAACATGAGCACTATTAAGCACCGATCCAACAGTCTTGTGGGTATTCAAGTGAAAAGTCAAAAGTACGATCTTCAGTCATGTGCGAATATGAGACATAGCAGTTGCTTTTAACTTTTAAAATTTGTTCATATCGTTTGGGTGAATCTGGCGAAATGGGTATTTCAGCATAGAGAATGCCCTTACCGGCATTGAGAGAATCAAACTGAGGAAGCTGCCAAAAACTCGCAAGAAACAAAGGCTTCGAAATTCAATAAACGGGTTTTTAATGACAAATGCAATGATTATCTAAAGTAAGCATAGAGAATGCCCGTGACGGCATTGAAAGAATCAAACTGAGGAAGCTGCCAAAAGCTCGCAAGAAACAAAGGCTCCGAAATTCAATTTGTAATGGCAAAAAGGTAAGACACGACATTAAACAACTTGTAAAAAACTGCGAAACAAAACTTTAATCTTTTAAAAGTGGCCAGCTCAATCCCCTTATTGCAATCCAATTGAAAATTTGTGGACTAAAGTCGAAAAGAAGATGGAGGGAGGGCATATGTTCGAAAAGTTGTGATAAATTGTTACAAAACATAGAGCTTACCAACCCAATGTGTACATTTTATTACAAATAAAGTCTTTGCTACGCAAAATATTGGTGGTAAGAAGAAAAAAAAATTTTTTTGCCATGGAGATGAAGGTAGGAAATGTTTTAATTATAAGGCCAACCCAACGAAATATTTTTTCAATATTTTTTCTTTTCTATTTAAAAACTTTTGCGGAAATTGTTTTAAATATTCGATTTAGAAACTAATAAATATTGTTATTATCTTGCAATTTTAAAAATAAAGCCAATAATTTACAGAATCTTAACGAATGTTTTAATTATATGCCCACCACCAACGTATGTTTTATAATGAAAATATTTCTTCTTAAATTAACCTACTAACCATAAAACAAAATATGGAAAGAAGAGAACAAGAGAGAGAGAGAAAGAGAATTTACATACAATATATTAAAAAAATAAATTTTAATTCTCTCATTATTCCTATCAACGTAGTAGTAGTAGCAGTAGCGTAGTAGTAGTACAATAGCAAATCACAGTGCGTATGATTAATATTAATGATGCCTGCTGCTGCTGCTGTTGTTGATGTTAATCATACATCATGTAGGCATATTTCCTTTTCAACAAATTTATTCTTTTCTCTAATCTTCTCTCCTCTCCTCTCTATCACATTTTTTCTAATTATAAATTTAAAAACAGAAAATAAGTTGAAATAAAAATTGTTTTTATCACGAGGTTTTTTTTAGAAAAGAAAAAAAAATTTTAGTCTGTCGTTTGAAAGTTTTCTTTTGTAAAGGACTCAAGTGCTGTTAGACATGAGCACTCTTTCTTGTGCATCCACATGTAATTTAATTTTTGCTTTTTCGAAAAATGGTTCAAAGAGTGAATTCTATAATTTATCATGTAATGTATTTAAAGTTTGGGGTTCTAAGCCAAGTGTGTCTATTGTTTATTAAAACAAAAAAAGAAAAAATTTTAACGGAACAGTTTGATTTAACAAAAAAAAAAAAGTGAGAGAAGAAGAGAAAAATGCTTGGATTTATAAATTATTTACTTCAGCTAATAAATATTTGCAAGAGGGAGGTTCATGAGCAATTCTTCCAAACTCCTTGTCCATTTCGGTAGAAAGGTTGTGGTCCTATTAGCCGCTTGTCAGCTTATAAATATTTATAAGAGAGAGGTTCATGAGCAATTCTTCAAATTTCAAACAAATTTAATGTAAAATAAGGAAATTTAAACAGCTTAGATCCTCTCAAACTCATTTGACTTAAGATAAGAAGAGCCTTCTCCCTTCTATTTGTTTTCCATTACACTGATTACTTCCTAATTAACTCCTTGTCCAATTCGGTAGAAAGGTTCTGGGCCTATGGGCAGCTTGTCAGCTCCACCCCTAACAAGCTCATTGGCCTGCTCATTACCTCAAATTCCCTTAGAGTGTGAGCCTGTTTCTTCAATTTAGTTATTAATTAAGATTGTCCAGACAGACTGTCACTCACTAAACTCGAACAGCAGAGTATGCGAATGGCAACCACTGTACAAGTTGAATTGAAGCATAGGAAGCATGCGCACAACAATGAATCTGTTTTAAATATTGTATAAGAAATGTACCTTATGAGTATGGTGTACAGAGAGTAATAAATGGATGACAAGCATAATTACTGCACATTGTCATAGTCTTTCATCTGTACGCAAAGATATGAGGATTTACTGCGCTTTTGTTATTTCCAGTAGCTCTGATAAGTTCTAAAATTTAAATTAAAAACTTTTTTACAAATTATTTCTCTTTAAAGGCTGATTTTTTGACCATGTTCAGAAATCATGTTCAAAACGTAATAAAAATCACTTATCAGAAGCTCCGTAATCGTATTCGGAATGTTTTTCTTATGCATCAACAATGTAGGGATCTGCGCCTAACTGTTACTGACAGTTCTTGTCTGGAATTTTGTTGGTGCAAAAGCCGATTGTCCAAGTTTTTTTTTTTGCCAATAAGGGCTGAGGTTTCTATGTGAGAGGCATAATGTAATGAGGTAGGATCGTTATTTTATATTTCTAATGAACCTTGTGCACGTTTGAAAAGTAATTTAACTCAGTTCCTTGGTGGTTCATAATTAAGCGTTGAGTACCATTATCTGGTGAAATATATATGCTCGAAAGACATCAGATGCTGTGAAGTCTGTCATCGTCTTAAGATCGGAAGATCAGAGCCTTTTATTTCACAATATTTACGCCAACTCTAGTTACAGATGACAGGTTATTAATGCAGTGCTAGTAGCTCAGCAATGATCTTTTTAAATATGAGTTGTTTATACTTCAATGAGCTGTTGGTGCTTTAATAGAATGAAACCTTGTAGTAGTTTTAAGCCTCAGAAACACAATCCATATGTGGGAATTTTTAGGGATCAAAATTCAATGCCGTATTTCGAAGTATGAACAGCCTTATTATGCTCTTTAATTCGTGTCTACGATTAGGCTTAAAAAACCAAAGTGAAAAAAAAGAGCGTCGTCGAATAGAGAAACAAAAATAGAAGACAAAAGACAGAAAAACAAATAAAAGATTATTTTAAAATAATGCCTCAAGAAAAGGTTATTTTCATTTCATAATTTATAATCAAGACACAATGCGTTACAATCATGCTGATGATGATGATTTGATGTTTAACATAAACACACACACACACACACACACAGACACATTGACATGCTACACATACAAAATAGATAGAAAAATAACATGGAAATGATAATTTTGCCTGCAAACTGTAACTGTGTCTGCTGAGAGTGTATTATCAGCTTAACAATAGAAGTAAAAGCAAAAACAATAACAAAAAACAAAAAAAACAAAAAAAAAAACAAAAAAAATTAAGTATAAACGTCGTGTTTGTACATCAGAGTGCGTGTGTTATTTAACAAATGACAACAAAAGACAAAACAAAAGACTTGGTTGGAAGAAAAAAAAAGTGAGATAAAGAAAACGAAAAAAAAACATGAAAAATATGAAATGCGTGACACAACATGTCATTTCCATAGACGTTAGGAACAGAAAAAAACACAAGAAAGCAGAAAATAACACACACACACATTCATGTGTACATATTCATTTTAAAGCTCATAGTTAAGGCGTACGTTTAGGCATATACATACATACACATACTGTTAGCATATGTACACTTATACAGCCAAACGTTTCATTTTACTTTACGCACTCACGTCCTACCAGTGAGGCATTAACATTGAAAACGAAACTCTTTCGTTTTGCATTTCATTTTTCTTCTCTCAACATTATTGTTGTTGTCGTTACTGGTGGGGTTCACGTCATGTGTGATGTTGTAGGTGTTAGTGAGTATGTAAATGTGTGTGTGTGTGTGTTTTTTTTGTTTCTTTCTGATTTTCATACGACATTTCCTTTATTTTTCTTTTGTTATGCTTTGTGTTTTAGGATTAGTTAGTGAGTGCGTATGTCTATGTATGTGTGTGTATGTGTTTGAATATGGATTTGTCTATGAAATGATCGTTTTAAAACGCATAAAAAATTACAAACAAAAAGAAAAACCGGCAACAAAACTCTTTTGTTTTATCATAATGCTGACAGTCATAATTTTTTTTTGAAGTTTATTATGCTCAGCAGGAATTTAAAGCAAAGACAATAGCAATAAAAAATAACAACCACATATATGCCTACATATTCAGGCACACATACAATTTTACATACAAAAAGAAAGAGACCCCGAAATTCTGTTTTTTTTTTTTTAATTACAATCGTACAGTGGGGCGAAAGAAGAATAAACAGAGCTTAATTGTTTGCCGTACAAATTCAAGTAAGACAGGTACAAACACCCAAAGAAAGTGATCGAAGAAAACGTTCGTCAGTGCCAACTAATCCATCTTAGATCGCGTTACTGGAAACTTGTTCAACAAGAAACAACTAAGATGCTTGAGACAATATTTTGTGCCAGTAATGAACTATGAACTATTAATATGTGGATATTTTGTTACATACATACATACAAACGTAATTGGTCATTACAACCCTTCAGTTAGGATAGCAGCCTAGCCTTTCCTACCACTTATGTTGTATGTATTTTTTATACATGAGGCGTGATCTACAGTTTAATGTCGTTTCCGAACGACAGATTTTTGACAGACATTTCATGGCAATTTTATTAAATTTTGCCAGAAATCTGTTGAGAGGAAACTCGTCGAAGAAATATTTTTTTGTATTTCGTTTCGGAGATGTCTGTCCTGGGGTTTGAACCGTTGCCTCACGTCTAATAAGCCAACATAGTACCTACTAGACTACGGCGAGTATTTGTATTTGGAACGAAAAAGGGAACTAGTCGACTAATTTTGATAAGATGGTGAGGGGATCCCCACCACTCGTGTATAAAATTAACACACACAACATAAGTGGTGTAAGAAGCTAGTTCGCAATCCTGACTGAAGGCTTGTAATGATCTATTATGTATGTATGTATGCATTCTCATTGCTGTTGCCAAATGTAGAAAATCTATGCAGGGCAGGGCTTATTACAGTCGAGAGTATTTAATGTAATGATTGGGTAGAGGCACTATGTATGAGTGGCTATTGCAGTCGTTAAGAGTCGACTTTAAACTGTTGGTCTTAGCGCTCATGTATACAAATTAAAGCACACAACATAAGTACTGTGAGAAACTAGATCTTAACCCTGACTGTATGTATGTATGTATGTATGTACTGGACCTAATGTCGTAGATTAAGTTGTAAAGTACATGCATGTCAACTTTTGTCGCGATTTGAATGCTAAAATGCCACTTCATTCTTTCATTATTACTCAAGTGATGGCATACTGTTGACACAGTGTTACAGTGGGTGTTCATATACAGGATGTGATAAACAACAAATTATTGGTTTAAATAAAAAAGTTTAAATGATTAAAAGAGTTGCTGAAAACATACATCCTCTACTATTTAAAACAAAAAAAAAAATATTTCACGACTGAGACAAAGGAATAAACGAACCTAAATGAGGACTTAAGTTAATTTCTCTTTTGTCCAACATGCATACACACTTATGCCAAGAATACTTATTATACTTTAAGTTTAATAAACTCTTTTTGTTTACTCATATAAGCCTGAGAGTAATAAAAGGATATGAAATTATTTCTTAAAAAATAATCCACAGAATAAAGAAAAAATTAACGACGCAGTTATTATTATATTCGTTAGACTTGGTTTTTATCTTTACTTTTGTCTTTGTTTTATCTTCTATGTATTAATAGCAACATAAGCTTAATTAAAAAGGAAATTAAAAGGAAAAAAATCGTTAAAAAGAATCTTAAAATATGCAACAACATGTTTTTTATTGTTCATTACTTTCTTCATATTCTTACAACCGACCATACACCACTCACTCACATGATCATTTTTTCTTTTCCTTGCTTTTTAGTTGTTGTTGTTGCTGTTGTTGATAATATACGGTAAATTATTGTTTCTACTTTATTAAAAAAAAATATTGCATAAACAACCTGATATAACACTCATAATACAAACAACAACAACAATAACAACAATAATAATAAGAAGAAGAAAAAGAAAGTTAATACATTTAAGCCGTTGTAATGTACGTATGGCTTGAAATTGTTGTTCTTTATTAAAGCTGAGAGTTTATTACTCACTCACTCACTTAATTGAGTAATTTCTTGTTTTTTTTTTTAATTTTCTTTATAATTTCATACACATTCACTCACACACACACACACACATTCTGTCATTCATTGACACACGCAGCCACATTCATTCATCTATTTGCCTTTCAAAATATTGCAGCATGAGAATAAGAACAGGACGAATAACGAAGAGATGGCAAAAGCACTTCATTATTCAACACTTGCATGTAAAAGGAGTATATAGAAGGCACACCCACAGCCACACACACTCGCATATACAGTTACACAGTGAGAAAGATAGAAAGTCCCTATCTTTTATAGAAAGTACAACGGAGAGTATAACGAAAGCACATACGAATTATTTTAGAGATACTTGCAGGTGTATGTGTCTGTGTTTCGAAATAAAGAACATTTGATTGCATGTATAGTCACGTTGCTTTTGTAATCCCAAAACTCTTTAAGAAATTATTATTCACAAATGCATAAGATTGTATGTTCTCGCACACACATATTTATTCTAAGAGTAGAACAGAATTATTTTAGACTCTTCATAGTGTTGATATAAACCTACCTACTCATGCCCTATTTTTAGGAAAGTTCTAGGTGCCCTACAGTTTTTTGTCTGAGGAGCTATTGAATGATTAACTCTCTCTTTTCATGCTCGTCTTTACAGCTTCTACAGAACAGTTAGCACTCAGGGAATGGAACTTACATGCACAATTCAGAACTGGGCAAATAGGTTATGTAAAGGAGGAAAGAGGGAGTAGTTCTTGTGGAGAAAATTGTAACTCAGTGTTTGATCCACTTCCCAATCGACACGAAACGGATATGCTCTCTGAGTGTTATGTAGGAACAAGGGGACCTAGTTCCTTTACTTCATTAGAAAAAAATCGGAGTAGAAGTAGCGATAGAACAAGTCTCATTGCTACGGTGCATCAATGAATCAATAGAGTTGAATACCCCACCATCAGTAATGAGCACAATCTTTCTATACCGTAAGGTAAGACTTTGAGGCACCAAGTCACACATGAGAGTCGTATTTTATTTTCGATCGGAGGCAAGTAATGTAAAAAGAATGCAGAGCAGATGAAAGTATTTCTTAAATCGTTTCAAGAAACCGAGGCCCTAGAATGTTTCCTTCGACAATTGAAAAATGTGCTCGTTTTAGGGAAAATATGCACGCTTTACAACCTCAAAATCAGGTTTACGACTTAGCTTCTCACGTCATTTATGTGGTGAGTTGTAATTTTATACATGAGTGGCAGAACCTACAGTTAAAAGACGGCTCCGAACGACAGATTTTTCATGGCAATTTGCCAAAAATCTGCTGAAAAAATATTTTCTGCATATTTCTTTTTGTTTGTGGCCTCATGTCTAATAACACACTACACACTACCTACTAGACTGCGGCAATTTCAATTTTAGCGAAAATCACATTGAATTCTTCTCATGTTCAGAATATCAAAATCTTTTGACACTGTAATATTTGTTTATAAGATTAGAATCTTAGTAGATTAAACGCAAATTATGTCATTCGTATATCTGTTTGGATCTGGTCTTTAAACAAGTGAGTTTAATTTCATTTTTTGTTTTCCTTTGAAGTCATTTTAAGAAAAGCCTACGGGAGATCATTTGCTTGGTGCACTCTATAGACGTCTTTTTCACGTCTTAATTTGTTTACATTAGTTGTTGTAATGTTTTTGAAAAGTGCCCCAGATATGTTGTGATCCAATATATATTACCTAGAGTGTCAGAATTCATATGACGGTAACTGTTGAATGGTTCGCAGTCTTTGTCCGATACATTCAGCGTTCTGGAATCATTTTAAATATGTTACACGGCCCCTGTAGATAGCTAATGATCGCTTTTCTATCTGAAAATATCATAGGAAAATGGCAAATATTGTCGTTCTTAACGACACATTCGTATGTCTAACCGAACTCTTGCAAAAACCAAATATTTCATGGAGAGTATTTCATTGCAAAGTTAATTAGAAAATGGATTACACTCTCAACGGTTAGTCTGAGTGAGGAAAAATTTAAAAATTCAAAACAAATCTGCCAAACACTATACCCCCACTTTCCTTACATTCTGCACCCTACTTTTTTTTAAATTTAAATGCTCTTTTGCCTCCCGCTGATTTGCGTGGATTCATAGGGGAAATCGCAATTTTTCTGTTTGATATTCATGTGTTGAAATTTATTAAGAAGCAAATTAAATCCACGGAAATTCTATTAAAAAAAAAAATACAGAAACTGGTATGTAGCCTTTAACATATTTTTGTTGTTTTTATTACATTTCAAGCTACTTGCTGTGATAATCCTTTTTTAATGACTTGAATTTTCAACACATTTTTTAAATACTCTGTGTTGAAAGGAATATTTTTTTTAATTAATTTATGTACTCTCTGAAGGCAATATTTTTCTTGTTTCTGTATTTAATTAATATGCTAAATACACAATAAATTTTTCTATTTTATCCCCATTATTAGAAAGAATAAAGATTTTTAAAATTTTGTATTCCGACAGAAATACAGGAAGGAAATCATATGCATTAGATAAACACGTATAGAAAGAAGCCTAGCGTTTTGGCTAGGATATGTAAATTCAATCCTATTTATGACATATTTTAAGCTTCAAGTTTTATTTTGTATTCTTTGTGGAGCCATTCAAACTATAAAATTGCAGTAGAGACAGAAGACAATCATGGTGGAGCTAAAAAAAAAATATTTTTTTCATCATAAGATTTTAAACTGCACAAGGCTTTTCCGAAATATAAACGAGTAACTACTGACCACTTTCGATGTCCACATGACAGAAACTCTAGAGAAAATCTAGAAAAATTTTACTGGATGATCATCAAGTGAATGTGCGTGACTATATAAACTGAAATTGATGGTAATTTAAAAAAGGTGCCTTACAAGCGAATATCGCCGGAACCT
Source organism: Sarcophaga bullata (assembly GCA_005959815.1). NCBI lineage: Eukaryota > Metazoa > Arthropoda > Insecta > Diptera > Sarcophagidae > Sarcophaga > Sarcophaga bullata. The sequence continues at coordinate 94,022 of QOCX01000375.1, read as the reverse complement.
TTGGAAATAAGATCACAATATAACGCAAACATTTATCAATAGAATGATAAACAACGTTTCAACGTATAAAAACAGATCGAGAGATTCGTTGTGTAGATGAGAGTGGCTTTCATTAAACATACATACATAATTTGCCATTACAACTCTTCAGTCAGGATTACGGCCTAGCTTTTCACACCACTTATGTTGTGTGCGTTAATTTTATACCTGAGTGGCGAGACCTACAGTTTAAAATCGACTCCAAATGACAGGTTTTAGAGAAGCTTTTTCATGGCAATTTCTTATTTACTCTCAGAGTTTTTGCCAGAAATCTGCTGAGAGGAAGCCGCCGAAGAAATATTCTTTTTTCATATTTCGTTTTTGATGCCTGACCGCGGTTTCGAACCCTGTCTTTCGTCTAATAAGCTAACTCACTATCTACTAGACTACGGCAACTGCAAGGTTTTCATTAAACATTTGAAAGAAAACAGATAAAAAAGCAACGTTAGTCTAGATTGCAGGAATCGTGTATAAAAAGAAGGCGAAAATAGGCAATTGCATGGCGACTACTTTTAGAGAAACTTTTAGGTTATAATTTCAAAAGGAAATTGTTGTGAATTTCCATTTTCAATATTGTGATAATCACACATCACTCTTCAGTCAGCATTACGACCAATCTTCTGACACCATTTATGTGTGTGTGTGTTAATTTTTATTTGTAATGGCTGCAACCTACAATTTAATTTCGACTCCGAACTACAGATTTTTTGAGAAACCTTTCAGAACGAACTCTGTGAATATAGATAGTCTTTGGCTTGCGAAGAATCATGGACAATGGAAACTTATTCAAATGGTTATGCTGCATTTATTATAAGTAATTGTCCTATACACCAAGGTCTTCCAACAGAAACTTTAGAATTTCTAAAGTTGATAACGGTCATCTTGTACATCCTACATTTGTTATATTGGTTGTCATTAATTTAGTTTGTTTTGCTAAATAATCATGGGCGAATAAAGCATTCAGCAACACGTGCAAAGAATAAAACGTATAGGCTCTAGTATAATGCAATGAAGCCCATTTTTCGAACACCAATCCACATGACATCAGAGAGTATAAAATCCAGTGCAAAAAGTTACAATTTGGTGTAGATTTTGGGCTGGTGACCGATAACGTGGTCTTATTTCCTTTGAAAATGATGTTAGCCAGGCTCTCATTACTATCAACAGCAAACACTTTAGGTCGATGGTTTATAACTTCTTTTGGTTTGAATAGGATGCTCTATGCAACAAACAATGGCGCAGCCCATGCCATAGCCAATATTCAACACGAGCTATATAAGGGGGATGATGTAAACTGACAACCACAATTGTGCGATTTTTCTTTAAGAAGTTGTCTTAAGCGTGATGGATTGACATCGCGATATATTGTCGATATAAGACAAAAGACTGTGATTGAACCCTTGGTTCAGATACATCGAACTAAACGAAGTAAGAAAAAATATTACTCTCACCGACTTCTTCTGGTAAAAACTCTGGGAGTAAAAGAAAAAAGGTTTTCATGGCATTGCTTAAATCTGGTGTTAAAAGTCGACATTAAAAGGTAGGTATCGCTGGCTAATCCTGGACATCTGAAAAGTTTGGTTGCAGTCCTGACTAAAGGGTTATAATGACTAATTAAGTAAGTAATATTTGAATGCGAATAGGCCAGCAATCACAGCAGTTTCCAAGGTTAAATTTAGCCTGACAATAGAACATATCGGATGCGTTTCACCCCTTAGAAGTATGGGTGGACATTTGAATGATGTTGTACGCCACACATAATGGCATTAACAGATCTTTAACACACAGTTTGTTATGGTTTTGTTTGAATTTAAAGATAGGAAGTGCTTAAATTATAAAATATCCAGAAGGCCTCAGAATTAAAAAAGCATTTATAGACTGTAGAAAGCAGATCACACAACTCTTTCAAATGGAATTTTTGAATTTAAGTTTCTTTTTTACTTACATTGAGTTTGGCGAATACAAAATGTACAGAGTCAGTTATGGGGTGGTCTTACCTGAAAAGATACGTTAAAAAGAAAGGAAAAACTGCAATTAATTTCAGATCAAAATTAAAAATAAATACGATTACATATAAAAAATAAATGCTGCGAATAATCTGTCTGTATGTCCTGTTAAATAAAAAAGAAATATTTTTCTCTTCTTCTTCTTCATTTCATAAAAGAATCACGTTCTTTGAGGCAAGTATAGTGCTGCATTAAATTACTTCTTCAAAAACCATAAATTTTATTAACCGTCTATGCTCGCATAAATAAAACTTTATAAATTACAAAATCACTTGAAAAACATAAAAAGATTTCATTTGTTGCAAAATCTTAATGTTATTTGGTGAAGGCTGCTCAGCCTATTTCACGAAACCTATTCACATGTTCCAGTCACTTAAAATGCGCGCATGTAAGCGAATCTCTAAATTTAAAAATCGTTTTAAAAATAAATAAACCTTTTGAAATGCTTATTGAATTTAAAAAAAAAATATTACAAAAAAAAAAAAACAACAACAACAACAACAAAAAAAGTTACAAAAGTATTGTTAACACAAAAACACAATCACCTTGACAAACTGCTTCGAAACACATTCGTTTCGAAGAAATTCAACTTAAAATTTATTTTTAAATCTGATGTGAGTATGAGTAACGATTATCAGTTACAAAAACAAACATTTTTACCATTCTAGGCAGTCTAAGACATAACCCAGCAAATAATTTTGTAAATCAAAAACAAAAAAAAGGAATTAAGAAATGCAAATTATATCACAACTACACACACAACTTGATAGCATTCTGCGTAAAATATTTTTTAATACTCAGCCGATAGAATACATCTTTATAAACTAAAAAGATCGTGATTCAAAAGTGATCATTACGTGATGATTATGGTCACCATGTTTTGACTTACCGATGAAATCAAATTTATGCATCAATGCACTGCCGAAATTTTTGCTTTTGCTATAGAGAGTGTTCAGTATAATCTGAATTTGTCGATTTCGCGGTAAACCAGGTTGCATAGTGTGTAATTATGCTTTGAGGGTATCAAAATATGAAACATAAAACATAAACGTGTTACGTAAACACGCTGTATCGGAGCTACCATTATGGTTTATTAAGGCGTATTTTGCATTTGAATTTGAACCTGCATCTATACAAACTCCAACTAACGAAGCAATTAAGGAGGATTTATTTCAGAAATGAAACTCATTTCTCACTCGGTGGTTAAATCTACAAGAAATATTGTCACATACTGGGCAGAAGCGTTTGTAGAAAAGCTATTAAAAAACTGATTATTTGACTCGCTTGAGAGCCTTACTTTCTTAAATAAACAAGACTTTATTTGCCTGCAATAGAAGGTTTACATCTGCAGATGTCAATTCGTTACCGAAATCTTGGGTTTTGACGTGATATACCCTAAGGTTACAAAACTTGTGAAGTTATCGCTGAAATGTCATCACCGTTAGATCGGTCTGAGCGTTCCCCAGATAAGACTTCCCTAACAAAAACTATTTCTTCGGCAACTTCTTTCCACAGCAGATTTCTGAAAAAAAACTCTGAGAGTAAATACAATTGCCATGAAATAGTTTCTCAAGAATATCTGTCTTTCGGAATCGACTTGAAACTGTAGTTCTCGCCACTCATGTATAAAATTAACATTCACAATATGTGTGATATGAGAAGTTAATTCTGATTGAAGGGTTATAATGTCCATATCGATTTGCCTGAGTGCCAGTAGGCAGTTGGAATCTCTTCAAGATTACTGTGTATTGTCGCCACGTAATTAATCTGTTATTAACAAATAAACGGATCATTACCGTATTAAAGATAATAGGACACAACCTTGAAGCACGCCTTTTCACTATTGGAATTTGGCCATTTTCATCATTTGTGTTTGATGATTTTTCTTGACACTCCTTTGAGGTCATAGTTGGTAGTCTAGAATGTTTTCCGGGTTCTACAAAGCTCTGTTGGATCTATGATCCCCACACTTGATGTCTCAGGGTTTGATAATCTCTTACTGATGTTGTTAGCGACTATTTTATTAACTACACCACAACGTTCTTTCTCTCCTCTTTATTCTCAGAATTCAGGTGGCAGTGTTTTTCTATTCCAGAAGTTTGATACGAGCAGGAATTCTGCGCTTTCAATAACCGCATGTGACGTATGTTGTCATGAACGGAATCATGTTAGAAATTCGCATCAGTTTGCAAGGTTAAACAACTTCTTGGAGAATATATGTTCGCATAAAACACATTTTAACTCTCTAAAAATTACGTTGGTTTACTAAAACGTTCAGGCGTTCAAACGTTCATACGTTCATACGTTCATACGTTCATATGTATGTGGTGGTTATATTTCTCTGAAATGCAGAGGCGTACATACAAATACTTACGCTATCATTTTAAATTTACTAACAAAGAAGAAGGTAAGAGGGGTGAGAGAGAGAGAGAGAGAGAGAGAGAATGAGAGCAGGAGAAATAAAAAGTTCAAACAAATAAAATGAAATCAAAATAAAGCATAAATAATGTATTTCATACGCCCGCGGAATTTGTTTATTTTGTTGGCATTTTCCCTTTTTAAATTATTGTTGTTGTTAATTCCAATGCTTATGTCTGTACATATATAAGTGTGCGTGTGTTGAGTAATAAAGCTTTCGCCATTAATTGAGTTTCCACCATAAGTTTGTTTACAGTTTTACTTGTACTCACTCACTCTCATCGAATTTTCCTCTCACTGGGTGAGAGGTCTTTTACAATGTTTCGTTTTGTTTTTTTCTATTTTTTTTGGGGAAATTTTAAATCAACATGGCTTTGTTTTTTTTCTCCATTATTTTCTTCTCTAATATAACGGTATTTATTTTTGCTTTGCATGTGTGTAAGTATGTAAGTAAGGATTCTTTTAGGGATTTTTTTGTTTTCTTTTGTTTTGTATTCAACACCATTTACCAATGATTTGTTTGTTTTGTTTCTTTGTTTTGTTTTTTTCTTTTTGCTTTTTGGTTGCCAACAATTTGGCGTATTTTTCATTTGTTAGCCTATGTTTAATTGTTGCTGTTGTTGTTGTTGTATGGTGGCTTTGTCGAGACAAGAGCATAAATTAAATAAAATTTTTTGGTGTTTTTTTCTTTCTTCGAAAAATTTCTTTTTCTCTGTAAAATTTTTGTCACGCAAAAACTGCTTTTATTTGCACCGCAGATTAAAAGATAAAAATTTCATAAAATATTTATGAAATTAACAACAACAGTCAACTAACTGTCTGGCCGTCTAGCTTTTGTTTCGAAGAAAAAGAAACAAAACAAAAGAACACAAAAAATTTTTGGGCTTAAAAGTGAATTTTTTTTTTTTGCAGAATTGAAAAACAATTGCACGAGCACACAATGTATGAATTGCTGAATGTTACTCCATTAATCAAACGAGAATAGACGAAAGGAATTCATTTTATCCTTTAACACTGAAGCTAGCAAGTATTTTTTCTTAAAAATATCCCAAATAACTCTGTTGGGCCAACGGTAAAATCAGGGTTCTATTCATAAAAACGAGGGAGGAGAATGTTTGACTCAATTTGATATTGCCCAGGAGTAGATTCCCTATAATTTCTATTGGGAGTATAGTATACACTCCCGATTTCTGATACGATATGTGAGCAAATTATATAAAAACTCAAGTCCTAGAGTGATCTCATTGCCAAAGCCGCTTTCTCAATAATTATAATAAAAAGTTATAGTGAAAAATGTTACAATCACTGCAATGCAATCTAACCTTGCTTGGACTCTAATCATTAAATTGTATATCATGTTGCTAATACAGAATAATCACTGAAGATTTATTTAAAAAAAAAGAAAGAGATCACAAAAAAATTACGTGTCAAATGATAACAAAATTACTTAGAAATTCCAGGAATGTAAAAAACAAACGATTTACAATAACAAATCTACAATAGGGTTCTAGAAGTTGCCAGATCGAAAGTGAATTAAATGAAAATTAAGCGTCGTAGTCCCCATAGTCTAGTAGGTTGTGTGTTGGTTTATTAGAGGTGAGGCTACAGGTCAAACCCCCGGTTTTTTTTGCGGCGACTTACTCTTAGCAGATTTCTGTCAAAAACTCTAAAAGTGAATAAGGTTGCCAAGAAAAGTTTCTCAGAAATCTGTAGTTCCGAATCTACTTTAAACTCTAGATCGTGCTACTCACTATAAGTAGTGTGATAAGGTTGGTCTTAATCCTGACTGAAAGGTTGTACTGACCAATTATGTAAGTGAGTGAGTAAAATTAATTTCTTAACAAAGAAAATCTAAAATATTTATGGAAAATATTCCATATTTATTAACATAATTTTCTCTTGACTACATACACTTTTCTTAACTAATCAACATTATGCTTCTACAGTGGACTTTAAAAAATTCGATAGTCTGAAGGCCATAAGCGGTAATGCTCACTTCTATTTGAACACAAAAAGAATAGTTTTTTGGGAACAATAGCAGTCGATAGTTTTCCCCATAGATTCTCTTAAAGTGTTGAAAAATTAATGGATTTCATTTAACAACACCCTATAAACTTACCATTGCCTAGTATTTGTAATAAATTTTAAATTACCGTGTTGGAATATAAAAACAAATAAAACAACATACCAACTAAAACTAATTGTTACTGGCTTTTGGTCAGGTTCTTTCTATTCAATTATTTATTTTATTTATTATTTCTATTTATTGTTGTTGTTATTGTTGTTGTATTATTTAATAATATGCATGTTATTGTAACTTTAAAATTTATACGATTAAATTGAGCATTTAGGGAGAAAAACAATTTAAAAATAAAAGCCAACCACCAACACAATTACAACGGCAATTCAATAATACCTGCATAGGTATTCTTATACACACAATGGTATACAGGTATATACACACGTTAGTATGTGTATAAGCAAGCATTATTTTGCAAAATGGCCAAGTTAATTGGAATGATGATAATATATCATGTGACCAAATGAATGAACAAGTGAATGAACAAGTGAATGAATGAATGAATGAGCGACTGACTGAAAGACTAGAGTCTTAGTTGGTATTGGAAAGGATAATTTATCATGTGAATGTTAAATTTATAGCCACAAAACATTTATTCAAATGAAATTAAATTAAAATTCAATCAAATAAATATGTTGTTGGTTTAGTTGTTAACCAGCCAACCAACCAACCAACCAACCAACCAACGGACCAACCTACTAACCACCTGGCAAGTGAGAGTCCATTTAAGGCCACCTGGCCAATTCATCATTTATTGCTTCATATTTAATGTATGACCCTCATGCCAACATGGCCAACAAGGCTAACATTTTGCAATAGTTATGGGCAAATTGGAGGTCAGTTCATGTTGTATTTGTTATATGAATAGCAAGCAATGGTATGCTGTTAAATGCAGCTACAATTGGTTCAAAGTGTTTAAAAGCACAAGCAATGAGTCGACATTATGACTAATTATTTATGTATGTTGCATGCAACTAAATAAGTACTGAGCACTGAGCACTGAGCAACAACCGTAAACAAATTTAACAATAGCAGTTTAACTAAAATAGACTTCAAACCAGTCCAAAATATCCTCCTTGCCATCAGAGTTAAACCACTACGCACACAACCACTCTTCTTCATTCAACCATCAACTGTCCAAGCGACAGTGCAACCAAATTTATTTAATCCGTACTGAACCAAAGCAATAGGTCATGGTGACCGACCACTATACAATTACGGATGAGTGTATGACAATAACGAGGAACTTGATTACAACAAACGATAGTCATTTGCGTTATTTAAAGTATCCTGCAGCTAGTTTCCGTATACGAACAGAACACATTCATGTTCTCATTTAGGGAGTGAGTACAAGTGATATGGTGTGGGTAAGGTAATGTATGAAAGTGCTTGTATGTTTGCATGTCTAATAAACTAAATATGTGTGATTAATTATATACATGCTCTGACATACAGTACAGTTACATAATGTGTTATGAGATTTATTTCTAATCAGGATGGATATCGAAAGATTCAGGAAATCTTATGAATTACTTCAAGAGGTTCTTAAGAATTGAACATTGGACATAAACGCACCAGTTTACGTCGAAAGATCATGGTATGACGCCTTACAAAGTTCAATTGGTTAAATAGTTGCATCCTCATGACCATCCGTTGCGTTTTGGCTGCACGCTGACGTCGATTTTGCCAAAAAAAAAAGTCATCTTTTCGGAGGAAGCTCTTTTTTATCTTGGTGGATACTATTGATAAGCAAAATTACTCTGTTTGGGGCTTTGAAAACCCCCATCTAGTGTCCATTACTGCTGACTGTTTGATGCGCCTTGTGCAGCGAAGACATCACTGGCCCCTATTTCATTGAAAATGAAGACGGCACACCATTACGGTCAATGGAGACATCTATTGCACCATGACATCCCCTTTTTTGTACCTGCTCTTCATAGTATTGATGTGAACGATGTTCGGTTTCAACGGGATGGTGGCCACAATCGATTTATGGCGTCAAACATTTGATGGCCATTCAATTTGCCAAAAATGATTATGACTATTTGCCACCAAGAAGCTATGATTTGACTCCGTTGCACTATTTGCTATCTTCGTTAAAGCAAAGTGTTACGCCGACAAACTAGAGACAATTTGAAGGCCAACATTCGTGATGCCAGTGACGAGATACGACCGCATACACTCGAAAAAGTACCCAAAAAAAAAAAAGCTATTACAACGGCATATTAACAATCCATATTAGATCTCAATGCTATTTTGTTGCAGCAATTTGATTTTTTTTTAAATTTAATAAAATCATCCAAATAATCCAAATACGTTGGCAACATTGCCCAAATAAACATCCAGGTAACAGTGACAACAATAACTTCTACATACCGTTGACTGTTAAAGACAGTTATACCACAACAACGAACAAAAACGATAACAAAGAAAATGGTCATAATAGGTACGGGCAAGACAGGAAACTTATAACAGCCAGAGACAAATAAGATTTTCAAGTAATAAGGACACATGCACTGAATGTTTGTGTGCATGTGTGCGTGTGCATTACAAACAACGCAATCAACAATTGTTGTTGACAGTTTTCCTACGAAACTATTGTGTATGCAACACCAAATTAACTCACACACGTACATATCTAGATTTATAACAGAACCGTAACAGTAAAGTAGTGTAAAGCAACTCAAACCAAATCTAAAGAGCGTAGAGAAACACAAAGAATGAACGTTTAAACAGACGACCACAATTCCTTGTTTTTTTTTTGCTTCCCATACCCTGTAACACAAACCCTAACGAAGTTGTAAGGGTGTGTGTGTGTGTGTGTGTGTGGGTATAGTGGTTAAGGAAGTAAAGGATTGCTGTCACCAAATAAAGTCTCTTGGAGTATGGATGGTATCGCCACCATCCATAAAAAAAAAAAAATAAAATATGGTAACGCAAATGCTTGTAAATGCATTTATGCGTATAATTAGTAGGGTACCACCGATTCTAATGCATTCGGAAATATGGAATATTTTATGCAAACAGAAAATCATTAATTTTGAGTTTCTAAATAGGTTTTCCATCATTTTTTCCATTTCATAAGAAATTAAAAGTGACAGTTGAATGCCAGCCTAATGTATTGGGGGGTTTTGCATTACACATCCATCATTCTACTCTCATAAATTTTTGAATAAAGTATGGAAAAAGAGGAGAAAGGTTTACAAGTGTAGAGAGTTTGGCTTGCAACTGCAAATTATATGCAACAGTGTTATGGAGTGGCACAGTATTTTCTCTAAAATGTCTTTTTCGTAGACTTCTTCTTCTCTCGCTCTCTATCTCTCTCTCTCTCTCTCTCTCTTACTGTTTCTGGTGTTAGTTTATGACTATTGTGTCTTTGTATTGGTTATGTTGGTTTTAAAGTTCGGTAAACGGGTGTATTTTAAGTAGGGGTTGGTATTGTACCCGTGTTTGTATACGTTTTCCTTTAAGAGCATAAAGTTCTTCTGCCACTTGTGTAATGTTCAAGCTCTTTGGTTTTCATTTCATTTTTTTTTTTGTTGCTCTTTATTTTCTGCACAGGTAAACAGTCAACAGTAGGAAAGTGTGGCCGTAGAGCTGTAGTCTGAGTGTGTGTGTGTGTGTGGCAAAAACTTTACAAGTAATATTTACCGTAAATATGTTAGCATGTATGCGTGCAAGCAAGTAAAGTAACAGAGTAAAATTTGTCCTTTAAAAAGTCATATTAAGCCAATGTGTGTGTACGTATGTGTACATATCTTGCTTCCTCTCTCAGCAGTTCGTACATTTTGTTCGTTTGTTTAGTTTTATTTATTTGTCTTGTTGTTATGCCTTACCTTCTTCATGTAGAGTGTGTGTGTGGGCTTGTAAGTGCATTTGACTTTGAGCACAAGAACAATAACAACAATAACAACAACAACAACAACAGTAATAATAATAATAATAATAATAATAATGAAGATGACCGACCCTTTTTCGTAAATTATTATTATCAGTGTTGATAAGTTTAAAGTTTTTGAAACTACATACACACACACACACACACACTACATTGTCTAGATAATTAAAGGCATACCATACGATACCCTTGTCAACGTGTGTATATGTGTGTATATGTCTTAAATTAATTGCAATATTTTAAGTTTATTGTTGTGTTTAAAGAATTGAATTGTTGTCTTCGTTTTCTTTTCTTCGTTTTTTTTTTTTTTTTGTTAAAATTATTTACCATCATAGATAGGAGTTATTATCATTGTAAATAAAACCCAAACAATACGTGTGTAATTATTTTTAAATCAATATCAAACATAAATACATACATACATACGTGTGTGTATGTACATACAATAGATTTATTTTTAAAAAACTTGTTTGTAAGGCTAAAAAGGCTTTTTATTTTCTACAGAAGAACAGAATACATGAATACATGAAAGAAGATTTCAATTACATCCGTATTATGTCCACACACACTGTATGTGACAATATCAGATGGGCAAAAAAAGGGTTACAAAAATTTCGAATTCTTTTCTTTTGAGAAAATATCCTGTGGATTAAGGTTAAAGAGAATTTGAAATTAACACAATATTACTGAGATCTTTTAAGGGATTTTTTTTTCTTCATCTGATAAGGACTCAAGTAACAGAAACTAATCAAGTTTTTTGATGGCACTTGAATCAGGAATTAAAAAATCTCACTAAGTTGCCAGGGTTGTCTTTTTTTTTTTGTTATTTTAAAAATATAACGGGATAAAATCGAAGATTACAGCACGATATATGCAATATTGCTGCTTCATTCTTAATAACAAAATTACTTCGTGACATATGTATGTATGTACACAAAAGGCACACAAAAAAAACTAATATCGTCCATCTTGTGGACAAGTTTCTCTAAAAATCTATCGTTCAAAGTCGACTTTAAACTGGAGTGCTGCATGGTAAATTAACGATAACATAACTGATGTGAAAAGCTAGGTCGCAATCCTAACTAAAGACTTGTTTTGTCCAATTATGTATGTATATATGTATCTTTGTTGAAGCTGCATTTGTCCAATTAGTTTTGATTTATTCTTGGACATGCTAGTGCCCTGCACTGCAGAATAGATGACATGGGTCTTTAGGGTGACAGAACGTTTCATGATCATGAATTGGTCACTCTTCTACGGAGCTTAGGTTGGTTCAAACCCACCACTAACATATTATGACAAGGAGACTTGTGTCACACTGAATAACACAATGGGCCATAAGGGCCACCGGATGAACTTATCTTGCCGGCAACCTATCCTTTAACTACCTACTTTTAAAACAAGGGCAATTTAAATTGGTTTTTATTAAAATTGTACCACCGAGAAGATTATTCGCAATGTGGTAGCTAAATTAGTGTCTGCTGGTTCAGTAAACGATTCAACAACACCAGAACGTCGACGAAACAGAAGACATTCCAAAACCCTGCCGCTGCAGGTTAGAGTCTGCAAGAGAATCCAAGGCAATCGATTTCGCAGCAATAACAAGAATTCTGCTTTTCGCAGGCCACAATTTGGGGTATTTTGCTTTGTAATTTGGGCCTGTACCCGCATACAATTCAACTCACCTAGAAACTGAAGGTAAAGGGCTATATACAACGATGTGTGTCCATTTCTAGATGAAATTTGTCTTGAAATATCAGAGTCTCCAATTTATTCTAAAAAAAGTTACTTTTATCGTGTAGATTTTGCAAAGGTAGCTTCATCGGTCAATATTTCTTAGAGAACAACGCTCACTAGCCCATCACTGTAATGGCAAGCAGTACAGCTCGATGACTACAATTTATTTATTTTTTCCATTGGCTGCAAGACAGCGTTATGTGCCCCACAACTCATGCCACATTGGATATTCTACAGGAATAACTTGCGGGCATAATTATCGGACTTGAAGATTACGTGAACTGGTCATCAAGATTGTGTTTTGTGATTAAGACACAAACCACATCAGTCTTCAAAGCCAACAACCCCCTTCTGCCGAGGCGTTGTTTAATCCATTTTTCAAACTCTCAGCTTAGAGAACTGAAGGTAAAGGGCTATATACAACGATGTGTGTCCATTTCTAGATGAAATTGTGGTCTTGAAATATCAGAGTCTCCAATTTATTCTAAAAAAAGTTCTTTTTATCGTGTAGATTTGCAAAGGTAGCTTCCATCGGTCATATTTCTTAGAGAACAACGCTCACTACCCCATCACTGTAATGGCAAGCAGTACAGCTCGATGACTACAATTTATTTATTTTTTCCATTGGCTGCAAGACAGCGTTATGTGCCCCACAACTCATGCCACATTGGATATTCTACAGGAATTAACTTGCGGGCATAATTATCGGACTTGAAGATTACGTGAACTGGTCATCAAGATTGTGTTTTGTGATTAAGACAAACCACATCAGTCTTCAAAGCCAACAACCCCCATGCTAATACGTCAAGGGATGATTTTTTGTTGTTCATTTATAGACCCGGTATTTTCGTTTTCGATATTGGGATCTCACCAGTATAGGTCCGGAACTGAATGTATACTGATGTGTTTTGGCCAAAAAATCTTAATTCGGAGAAGATGGCAGTTGATAAAAATTTGGTCTGCTCTAAGGTCACAGAGTTCTACGATTCGCATACATTTACGTTAGCATGTTATCTTTAACACAACGATTATTTGTTTTATAACTATTTTGCTTGATGTATGTGGTA
>QOCX01000375.1:32325-80752 GCA_005959815.1 Sarcophaga bullata | reverse complement strand
CCATGCTATACCTCAAGGGAAAATTGATTTTGGTTTATCATTATAGACCCGGTATTTTCGTTTCGATATTGGGATCTCACCAGTATAGGTCCGGAACTGAATGATACTGATGATGTTTGGCCAAAAAATCTTAAAATTCGGAGAAGATGGCAGTTGATAAAAATTTGGTCTGCTCTAAGGTCACAGATTCTACGATTCGCATACATTTACGGTAGCAGTTATCTTTAACACAAAGATTATTTGTTTATAACTATTTGCTGATGTAGTGCGTAAATTTTTGTATTCTTATGCCTTAGTCCTGTGGGCATATTATTTAAGATTATTTTAAGATTTAAGATGACTTTTATCTGTCTTGGTTTTCTATTAAATTTTTAACATTTTAAAGTACAAAATCAATAAATATTTCATTACAAAAAATACACCGTGTCGCTATTATTATTACCCAACACGGTGTAGTGCATGTCATATTGCGTGCCGTTGGTAGTCAGTCTCCAGTTGCGTTAAAGCTTTAAACACAGCAACGTTATTTTCTCCCACAGAGTAGGAAATAGAAAATCTATATTTGCATAAGTCAAGGTCAATGTTAAAAACAACCGTTATACGCAGAAAATTAAAACAAAAAAAAAAAAATGGCAGAACAGACTCTATTTTCCATTCATTCAATGCTTATGGAGCGAGCAGCATTTTTATTTATTTTTGTTTGCTTGTTTGCTTGCTTGCTTGCATTTTTCTCATTTTCTTCATTTTCTTTTTCTTCTTCTTCGTTTTTATTTTTCTTTCTTTTTTTTGTAAATATCTTTTGGATATTTACACAACTGTGTAGTAAAAACAAAAAGAAAAAAAAATAAAGTTTATTTGTACAAACATACATACAAATACGCATACATACATACGAATGTATGGAATGGATGTCTTTTGTTTCATTACTGAGTTGTTGTTGTTGTTGTTGTTGTTTATCCTTTAGCTGTTGTTTTGCATTTATTTGTTACTGGTAAATGCCAGCATAATTGTTTAAGTACAATACGTCGAGAGATAGAGAGAGAGAGAGAGTGAGTCGGAGTGAGATAGCAAATGATGTAATGGAGAAAAGAGAAAAATAGAAAATATATTCTATTTGCTTTGGTAGTTGTTGTCCTTGAAATTAAGCACACTTTCATATACACTGCTCTGGTATACATATCTCTATACAGGTAGGACGTAGTGGATTGCTGTTTTGCATATACTCTTACAAAGATATTCTTCTCTCTCATATATGAATACACAACATTAGCTTACGCATAGGAATGCATATTGAAAACAGCTGATGCTGGCTAATCAGATATGAAATTAAAATGTTTTTTAAAAGGTAAATAAGCAAAATAGAACAATTGTTGTTTAAGTAGCCATTTAATGTAAGCAATCGAGCATTGAATACAAGACTGCTAGTCACTGCCTTCAAGAGCAGCTTTTTAGAACCTTATAATGTATACTTCAAAGCTGTCCCAAGTGGGCCAAAAAAAAGTCTTTAACTATGATGATTTGTATCGTGTGGGCCATCTATAGGTTTACATTTGTACCATAGGATATTTTGAAACTGGCAATACTTATGCCACGCTATTCTGTTTACAAAATTCAGTAGATTATCTCCACTAAACGTAATGAATCGATTAATGCTTGTGTAACATGGGATTTATTGGAAATTTGTTGAAAATTACACAAAAACATCGTAGAAAATTTGGTTGCAGAAAAGGATCGTCAGTGCCTGATAGAAGTGAGTTTATTTCTAAAGTTCGCTACACGTGGGAATTTTCGTATTCTTATCGCCTTAGTCCTGTGGGCATATTTACTTTAAGATTATTTTAAGATTTAAGATGACTTTTATCTGTCTTGGTTTTCTATTAAATTTTTAACATTTTAAAGTACAAAATCAATAAATATTTCATTACAAAAAATACACCGTTGTCGCTATTATATACCCAACACGGTGTAGTGCATGTCATATTGCGTGCCGTTGGTAGTCAGTCTCCAGTTGCGTTAAAGCTTTAAACACAGCAACGTTATTTTCTCCCACAGAGTAGGAAATAGAAAATCTATATTTGCATAAGTCAAGGTCAATGTTAAAAACAACCGTTATACGCAGAAAATTTAAAACAAAAAAAAAAAAAACTGGCAGAACAGACTCTATTTTCCATTCATTCAATGCTTATGGAGCGAGCAGCATTTTTATTTATTTTTGTTTGCTTGTTTGCTTGCTTGCTTGCATTTTTCTCATTTTTCTTCATTTTCTTGTTCTTCTTCTTCGTTTTTATTTTTTCTTTCTTTTTTTTGTAAATATCTTTTGGATATTTACACAACTGTGTAGTAAAAACAAAAAGAAAAAAAAAATAAAGTTTATTTTGTACAAACATACATACAAATACGCATACATACATACGAATGTATGGATGGATGTCTTTTGTTTCATTACTGAGTTGTTGTTGTTGTTGTTGTTGTTTATCCTTTAGCTGTTGTTTTGCATTTATTTGTTACTGGTAAATGCCAGCATAATTGTTTAAGTACAATACGTCGAGAGATAGAGAGAGAGAGAGAGTGAGTCGGAGTGAGATAGCAAATGATGTAATGGAGAAAAGAGAAAAATAGAAAATATATTCTATTTGCTTTGGTAGTTGTTGTCCTTGAAATTAAGCACACTTTCATATACACTGCTCTGGTATACATATCTCTATACAGGTAGGACGTAGTGGATTGCTGTTTTGCATATACTCTTACAAAGATATTCTTCTCTCTCATATATGAATACAACAACATTAGCTTACGCATAGGAATGCATATGAAAACAGCTGATGCTGGCTAATCAGATATGAAAATTAAAATGTTTTTTAAAAGGTAAATAAGCAAAATAGAACAATTGTTGTTTAAGTAGCCATTTAATGTAAGCAATCGAGCATTGAATACAAGGACTTGCTAGTCACTTCGCTTCAAGAGGCAGCTTTTTGAACCTTATAATGTATACTTCAAAGCTGTCCCAAGTGGGCAAAAAAAAAGTCTTTAACTATGATGATTTGTATCGTGTGGGCCATCTATAGGTTTACATTTGTACCATAGGATATTTTGAAACTGGCAATACTTATGCCACGCTATTCTGTTTACAAAATTCAGTAGATTATCTCCACTAACGTAATGAATCGATTAATGCTTGTGTAACATTGGGATTTATTGGAAATTTGTGAAATTACACAAAAACATCGTAGAAAATTTGGTTGCAGAAAAGGATCGTCAGTGCCTGATGAGTGATTATTTTCTAAAGTTCGTACAGTGCGTACTTTCGAAGCTGTGGCTATAGATTGCGTTAACTCTCAAGAACTCTCCACTATTGCGAAATGATCTCAGTGTGACAGATTGACCAATTGGTACCAGAGTTGATGCCACATGATCATCCGCTTCGTTTTGTTTTTGATAGATGTACCAACGATCATGTCGATTTTGCAAAAAAAAACTGTCTTTTCGGATGAATCTTATTTCGATCTTGAAGTTAATAAGCAAAATTACCGTATTTGGGGCTCAGAAAATCCACTCGTGGTCTTACAGCTACCAATGCACACATTACCACTTATTGTTTGGTGAAACTTATGGAGCGGAGACATCATTAGCCCATACGTCTTTAAAACTGAGAATGGCGAAACCATTATGATCAATGGAGACACATATCGCACCATGATAACCGAATGTTTTGTACTCGCTCTTCCTGGTATCAATGTGAACAACGTTTAGTTTGAACAGGATAGTGCAATTTGCCACACATCTCATGCCACAATCGATTTATTGCGTCATACGTTCGATGACCGTTTAGTTATCCAACATAATGATGTCAATTGGCCACCAAGAAACTACGATTTGACAACGTTGTACTATTTCCTGTGGGGCGTCGCCAAAGAAGAGCGTTATGTCAATAAACCAGAGACAATTGAGCATTTGCAGGCCAACATTCGTGATGTTGGAGTATCTACATTGCGATAATGCTCAGACCTGGCCATATATGTACTCTTGAAAACTATGAATTCGAGCGACTTATTTTTGAACCAAAGTGAAGTGAGCAAAAAGTTTTCACCATGACAGGCCTGTTAGTGTCAGCTCTTCAGGGAGAATAAGACTTTTTGAAACAATTCCATATATTCATGCACAAGATGTTGTTTCTAGACAAACACAAATTGGAAATCTTATCTTTCCACTTGCTAAGCTGAGAACACTTAAATAACGAAAAATAAAACAAAGCGAAAAAAATAATCGGCAGTTGGATAGACCTTCATGATTAAAATGTAATTTACATTTCTAATTAGTTTACATATGCTGTAACTTTTTGGCATATGGGCAACATGGTTTACTTGCCAACACAAACACCAACATTTGCATTTCATTTCCTTTATTGCTGCAGGTACTGACTGACTGGTTTACTTTTCGTGTACAGTTAAATTTAAAACTACGTATGAATGATAGCAATAGGGCTCTGTAATAGTGTATGTGTGTGTGTGTATGTCTACAAGTGCAATAATAACAACAACAAAAAAATAATAATAATAATGACAACGAACGACGACAATAATAATGACAACATTACCGTTATCATCAAATAAAGCTTTTCTTGTCGTAATTTTTGCCATTGCTTTTGCTATTGTTGTTGCCGTTGTCATCATCATCATTATTATCATCATCATCATAATCGTTGCCATCATAATAATAATTTACCACTACAACTACCCTCCCCTACAGCAGGCAACAATCATTTTATTTGAATCAAACGCACACATTGCGAACAGGAAAGAATAGAGAGAGAGACTGTAAGTGTGAAGAGAATAAGAATAAATTATTTTTTCTGATGTATATTTTGCCTGTGTGTGTGTGTATGCGTGTTAAATAAATTCATAGTTTATGTTTGAATGAAATAAAATCAAAATGCATTTCACCATTTCTAATGTTTATCTAACATTGTGACTTTTATATCATGCCATTGAAAGCGTGTGTATGTGTGTGAGCGGGTGTGTGCGTATCTATGTGATTGTGCATAGTTGTATTTGGTAATACGAATGTGTATAATCGTAAAAGTGTCGGTGGTATTGTAAATGTGGTTACAAGTGAATGCCTTCCATTCTTTCAGGACTTTTTTTTTGTTTTTTAAATAGCGCGTGTCTATATTTCTAAACGAAGAATATTTTTCTTTTATAAAAAACTGACTTAAAGGGCTTTACAATTGGAGGTGAATTAAAGAGGAGGAGCACATAAATGACTTGTAAAGCATATTCCGATATTTGATAAGATATCTTAAAGAGTCAGCGGGAAACGATTTTAGGTTCCGACATAATGCTTATGCTCTCTAGGCATATGCATATGCTCTCTAAGCATATTTATATTGTGTGTGTTAATTTTATCCTTAAGTGGCGGGTGCTACAGTTTAAAGCCGACTTTTCTTGGAAATTTTATTTACTTTCACAATTTTTGCCAGGAAATTGCTGAGAAAGACGCTGAAGATCTATTATTTTGTATTTCATTTTGTTGGAGTTGTACGACCTGCGGTTTAAACTGTGCTCTCTCACGTCTAATAAGACAACATACTACCAACTAGACTACGACAACTGCATTGTGTAACTTCAGATTAGATTTTTACGAGGAAAGTCCGTTCGTTTGCAGTTGATTGAAACGACTCTGGTTGAATTGCAGACCAAAGGTTATCAAATCAACTCAACTCGGGGCACAACTCAGGCCAACGAAAACTGAAATCGTGATTCGATCAAAAGCAAAAGAAACTAATTGGGCATGTTCTGCGTAGAAAACTGTCCTACACAAACAACATTGCAATTGTTTATAGTGCCCTGGGAGGCAATCGAAAAGGACGTGCAACCCACACCCCTGGCATACCCAGTGGGAAATAAAGGCGGCCCAAATAAATAGTTTGTTGAAAGAGCTAAAAGCATTGGAGTTGAGGTTTTATGCTCCTCATATCATGACGTTTAGACATTCTTAGAGAGAGCCCTCGTTTAGCTGTAGTTTGAACGTAGAACATGTTGGTTAATAAGGCAACACACTACCAACTACACGTCAACTTCTAATATTTTTGAAATGCTAAAAAAACACACACAAAAAGAATTATTTTTCATATCTTTACCGTTAGACCCTATCGCCACATAATATACTGCATACATGTGTTGCATTTTCGGTGCATTTTCCCCCTGTTGAATTGTTACCTCATGTTACGTGATGTTTGCTTCTCTACGTTGTCACTTTATTTCTTTCGTCAACACATTTTTCTGTCTCCGTTTTTTTTTAATTTCAATGCCTGGTATTGTTGCAACAATTTTTATTTTTGCAACTGTTGTTCGTTGCCTTACATCCGTTAATGGCAACATTTGTGCAGTCACCCAGTCCTTCATTCAGTCATTCATTCTTAATATTTCTATTAAAAACGTTGTCAGTCTGCGTTTGCAACGATGGAGACACATGTGGGGTTTTTCACTTTTTCGCCACCAAAGTTTGTTTGTCTGCACATCCGTCTGGTTGACAGCAATGTTGGACAAATTCAGTACTTTTTTCTATTATTATAGTACTTTTTTATGGTACTTTATATTTTCAACCTGTGTTCCTGTCAAAGTTTTTAGCAAAAATTGTTTATTTTTATTACGGTTTTTACCCCACTTTTGTCGTTAAACGAAATAAGAGGCTATAAGGATTGAAAAACTGGTACAAATGAGTGCAAAAGTCGAGCAGGCCATGAATAAAAACTTTATTTACCTTCCAAAGCTTTATTTAAGTGGACAGGTGCATATGAATTTTAATATTGTGTCTCCCATAAAGCGCTTCCTAAATCAGAATCAGACAAAGTGTCTGTGTGAGTCCAAATGAGCAGGACTATTTATCTATCTATTCTACAAGAGACAAGAGGACTATGTTTTGTATGAAAGAGTACCATATTTTCAAAGGGAAAAATTGTTATTTCTGTTTACCAACACTGGCCTGTCAATCCAACTTGTCATTGAAATATTTATGAATGACATATTGTTCCGTTAAGCTCTGTTTTTATTTTATTTTTCTTTTATTATATTGCTTTACAGGCTTTTTATTTGTTTTTGTTTATAATGTATTAAATGCAACCAACATTACATGTATTAAAAATATCAGGTATTTAAAGGAATGCTTTGTATAAATGGGAAACTTTTTAAAAATACCAATCTCACATTCTGTCGGCTCATTCCCCACATTAGTCTGCTGGTGAAAACTCGGAGAGTAAAATAAAATTGACATGAAAAGCATCTCAAAACTCTGTCGTGTGGTGTCTCATCATGGATATAATTAACACACACAAAAAATGGGTGGTGTGAGAAACTAGGTTGAAATCCTAACTAAAGGCTTGTAATGACCAATTAAATAAATAAGTAATTGAGATATTATCGAAAATGTTTAAACGTTTGAAAGTCTTGCTGAAATCTAACATCGTTCAAGTGTCAGATACGGATTCGGCTGCTCTGGATGCAGACCACACGAAATGTCCAATTTTCCATGACGTTATGAGGACCACTGTGATTTGTGGCTTATTCAAATACACTTGCGACTGAAGAAAACTCCACATGAAAAAGTTTAATGAAGTCAAATTGCATTGTCTAGGTGATCAGTTTATATTATCACCACGTGAAATGACAATGTTCTCTAATCACTCGTACAGAATATCCCATGTGGCATGAGTTGTATAGCATATAACGTCGTCCTGTTGAAACTCCATGTCATTGGTGTTCCGATCTTTCAAATTAGATTAAGAGAAGTTGGTATTCATCGACCTGTAGTACTCATGGCTGACAGTGATGACATGACCAACGTTGTTTCCAAAGAAATATCGAGCAATGATGTCGCTACCACACCACACAATGAATTTTTTTCGAATGTATTAGACGTGGATTGGTATCGTTGCAAATTCGATAATTTTGTTTGGTTGGCAACTGATTCAAGTCTACTACGGTCGTCAATGGTGATTTGACAAAACAGAGTGTATAAATGACAACTAATTTGACAGATGACAGATGACGGCCATTATAAATTGTAAAAACTTGAACGTTCCTATTGGCACTCAATCCTATAGCATCCAATTTCGACGAATGAAGTAGAATT
The DNA here is from genome assembly GCA_005959815.1 of Sarcophaga bullata. NCBI lineage: Eukaryota > Metazoa > Arthropoda > Insecta > Diptera > Sarcophagidae > Sarcophaga > Sarcophaga bullata. The sequence goes on along the minus strand of QOCX01000375.1, from coordinate 72,625 downwards.
GTTCTGTCTTGGATACGTATCAAGTTTCTTTCAGCAATGAGCAGTTTTAGGAAAACGGTGTATAATGATTTAAAAACGATTCCCCAATCTTCTTTTAGCATTTTCATTTTCATTTCTACGCCACACACAAGAAGATTAAAACTATGAATGTTAAAATATAAAATAGGAATTGCAATAAATAGTTAGTTTGTGGTCTTCTAACCAACAGTTCTCCACCAGAATAAAGCATTGCGGTACAGAAAACCTTTTAAACATACAGACAAAGACGAATATTATACTTTCTTTAAGCGTTAATCTATACAAATATTCTTCGAGAATTCGTTTAAATTCGTTCTTTCATTCAGTCACTCATTCATTCAGTCATTCATTTGTGCTTATTTATACCCAGTTCAGCCTTTGTGCTCTATTTAGAGATTATACACATCAATTGGTCAGGGTAGGTACCCTTTTCAATGAAAAAAAAAAGCCACAATTTCTATGGATCTCTAATGTGGCAAAAACTGTATTGATAGAATGACATATAAAGGATAATCATTTACATTTACATACATACACAACGATTCTTCTGTTTATGTGAATGAGAAGATTGTTTTTTTTTTTGTCCTTTGGTCTTTCATTTGATATTGCAATTCGTAGATACTAAAAGACCATCATCACCACCACCCTAGGCACAACAAAGCCTGGAAATACAGCTGTTTGGTATTGGATGGATGAAAAGATTATGAAACTAAGCGTCTTATTATAAATTTTGGGCGAAATTCTGTTTTACTTCTTCAATAAAAAAAAAAAATTATGTTCCATGTGGGACATAGTATATGGGGTCCCGGAGTGAGGATATCACTGCCGCCAGACAAAAAATAGAACGATTATGTTAAGAGAAGAACCTAAAAAGTCATTAGAATCATTTCTGGCAGCAATTTCAAAATATTTGCCACCCTAAAGAAACATCGAAAAAGAGAAACTAATTGAAGTCGAGATATGTTGAAAGATAGGTTTTTTTCGCCATTTGAACGCTTATTTTGCAAATTATTATAACGACTAGAGAATGACTAAAAATAGGGGTCAGCCAGCCGAATCAACGACCCTAAGGATTCCAACTAAATAGTGATTTTTAAATTAGCCGATATGATAATAAATGACGATACCAACTATTAAGAGGTTCCGAATTCATTCCAAAGGAGGAAAAATGACTCTCTTGAAGCGAATATTGTTCAAAAATCGCCAGAAACATGCCACCAGATTTTAAAGAATAATATTCCATTATGACTACTCCTGACCATATATTGGCAAAGCATTTAAAAATTATTTAGAGAGGAGTAATAAGAAACTTTCTGACTTACTGGCTTCAAATTCAGCAAATGGAAGCGTTTCGATATTGAAAATATTTTGAAGTTTCAAACATTTTCCTACAAACTTGAGAAAAAAAAATTTAATGAACAATTCAGCCGTTACTATAGTTTGATAAGTTCTAGTTTAGTTAAAAGAAAATATGCTACTTGCAGATACAAATCCATTTCACTTGAGGAATAACATTTTTCCTCTACCCAATAAACCAGTACCTACAGATATCCAAATAAATACTGAAACTACCATAGAGGCACACAACAACTTGCAACTATTTACTCTTTTACAGTAGCCAAACGCCATAGTTGTACATGCTAATTCAAGTTCGAGTTTCTTTTCAATAACATTTATCATCTCTTGAAAAATATTTTTTTTTGTGGGGCAAACACGGCAATTCAATTAAGAACAGTGGGGAATGTTTCATTGTTGATCGTAATAATTTCCCAAGCGAGGGAGGAATTACCAGGTTAATTAAAACTTTTAAGTCTACTGTCTCGAAATACATGCATAATTGGTCATTACAATTCTTCAGTCAGGATTACGAGCTGGTTTCTCACACTGCTTATGTTGTGAGTGTTAATTTTTTATATGATCAGCAGGATCTATAGTTTAAACTCGACTCCGAAGGACAAGATATTTTTGAGAAACATTTTTCATGGCAATTCTTATATTAACCTTAGAGTTTTAGCCAGCAGACATACTGCTGAGAGAAAGTCACAAAAAAAATTTTTGTTCAAAATATCTGAGCTGGGTTTTGAACGATAAACTACCGCAATTTCATTCCAGATACCAATTATCATTGCCACGGTGTTAAAACTCATGTCATCACATAAACAAATAAACGTGTGCTAAATTTCCATTTAAAAAATGTGCGTACAGTACAGCAAATATGGGAAAGAAAAAAAGAAACTGCAACTGGAAAGATAATGTTAATAATCACTCTCTCTGAATCTCTCTCTCTCTCTCTCTCTCTCTCGTTATTGAAATGCAATGCAAAGCACAGAGGAGCTACAGAAGTACAGGGAATTGCTAAAGGGTTTTTGAAAAACCAAAAGCACGTGACATTTCCAAGTCATTAATAATGCAGTTTGTGGTGAAAGTGTAGCATTAACGCGACATTTTTCCTACGACATTTTTGTTGTTGGCGTTTTTGTGCACACTAATCTACACAGTCAGTCACTCACACACACACATAATATTTCTATTTTTCAATACCACACTCTTTATGCTCAATGGGAAAATGCAAAAAAAAAAAACAAAAAAGAAAGAAAAATAAAACACAAACAGCAACAGCAAGAAAGAGAGCAAGAGGGAGGTAGAGTGGGAGAGCAAAAAGAATATCCTTTACAAAGTGAGTGGTCGTTTGAAGTTTTTCCAACGTAAAGAAGTGGTTTTAAATACTTCTCTTATTTTTATTTTTTTTTCTATTTTTTTTATTGTTGTTGTTTTTATTCGATTTAATATAACATTTTGCTGTTGTTGTTGTTGCTTAGAGTTTTTTGTTAGAGGGTGAGAGAGTGAGAACGACAGATAATTAAAAGTATAATGAATTGTGTACATAAAAAACAAAAAAAAAACTTTTTTTTTTTTAATTCTTTTTATGCTGCGCCCTTTTTTCTAGAGCCATAGGCAAAATCCTATGTTAAATTAGAGAAAAACAGATAGAGAGAGAGAGAGCGAGATAGCATACGAGAGTAAAGTTGTTAGAAAAAAGATTTTCTAGTAATTATTTAACATTATTATTGTGTTGATGTAAGCATTGTTTATATGCCGTTGTTGTTGTTTTGATAAATTTTTTATTTTCCTTTTTAAGGATTTCTTTTTTAATTTTTTTTTAACTCAAGTACTAAAAACAATGACGGGCAGTATGTGATGGAATTTAAACAACCGATTTGATTTTATTTGTGTATAGAGGAGTATTTCCTGATGTTGAGCATAAATTGTTGAGTGAAGTTAAGAATTTTAAATTCAGAAACGTATTAAATTTAATGTGGTTCCTTACGAGCATTATCAATCCATTATTAGTAACTTCATTTTGAGACCATTTTGAGACCCATTTTGATAATTTTAAAAATATGGCTTTCGGTGGTAACTGAACTTAAAACGACATTTATGTTCACGTTTGCAAGAATACCACCGCAATTGGCAAGCTTCTGTAATACAATGTGTTCGAACAACCGTATGCTTGAACAGTTTAGTGCATACGCACGGAATTGATCATAACAACCCCTCAGCCAGAATTACTCCCTCCCTTCTCACACCACTTATGTTGTGTGTGTTAATTTTATACATGAGTGGCGGGACCTACAGCTTAAAATCAACTTCGAACGACAAATTTTTAAGAAACTTTTCATCACAATATTATTTTACTCTAAGAGTTTTTGGAAAGAAATTTGTTAAGAGGAAGTCGCCGAGGAAATATTTTTTTAATATTTCGTTTTGTTCGAAATGTTTGACCAGGGGTTTGAACCGTGGCCTCACGTGTAATAAGCAAAAAATACTATCTACTAGACTACGGTAACTACAAAACTGTAGTGTAATGGTCCACTTTAGTTTATAAGTACTTGGGAATTCTACAGGTAATCGTTGCTAATCATCAGAGATTCCATTTGTTTTTGATGTAATTCATACAGGGGACTGTATATTGTGCAGCAACCGATTACCTGTTGACAAACTCGTCAGCTATTTACAACTACGTAAAGTAAGTGAACCATTCTGCCGGTTACGCAAAATCCATTCCAATGTAATCAAAACATTTTTAGATTTTAATTAAAACTCCCACGACTGATTCGTATACACAGTACGTGCTGCCGCTCATGGGTTTTATTTATGGTGTAAGAAGTTAGGTTGTAATTCAAGCGACAACTTTACTTTTAGCACTTTTTGTACTTCATTTAATTTTGGTTTGGCAACTTCTAGAAACACAGAGTTGATTTGTCATTACTATTTTCATTACTTTTTCTATGTAGTTTTGTTACTGTAATATTATCTCTATTGATCCCAATACTAATGTTTTTGTTTTTGTTTTTGTTGCAATCTTATCTAATTCTTTAGTCTTGCTTTCAGTATTCGCAACAATATCACTCGGAATTCACTTAAGAACGAAACTATTGGATTAACAAAACGGCAGTTAAATTGATTAGTCTTTCAGATTGGAATACTTCTTGATGGTAATTTCCGCTTTAGATTTTCACATGTCAGGTAAAATTTGAATGATATTTTGCAGAATTTAATATTATAGTATGCGGTTTAAACGCTACAGATATTCACTAATGTTCATGGCTCTTTCTTAAACGTACACTTTCTGTTGAAATAGTTTTGCTTTTGTTGTTGTATTTGTTATTTTGTTTGTTTATAAAAAAAAATGTTTTATAAACGCATTTTCAAGGACTTAAAGAGTGTCTTTCATAACGTTGCTTTCTACTGTTGCTGTTGGTGTTGTTGCAAAGAAAACCGACAGCTTTCAAAACAGCCATAATAACGTACAACAGTGGTGGTGCTAACAGGTGATAAATACAAGTGGATTTAAAACAATAACAACAACAAAACCAACTAACAAACAAATAAGAAAAACAGAAGAAGGAGGTAAAAACAAAAAAAAAACATGATAAAATTATCTTCTATTATGGAAGTACAATAACAACAATGACAACAATAACTACCAAAAGAAAATGTGTGTAAAAAGAAAGTGGTTTTTCATTTTGTTTTGTTTTAAATTACAAAATAAGAAAGGACAAGCCATGCATGCAGTTGAGAGAAGCTCACAACAAGGAATAAACACAAGCAAATTTATGTACACAAGACTCAAGGACAATAGAGATGAACGAACGTCGAACAAAATGAACGATTTAAATGGAAAAGAACAAGAGAATTATACATGAAATGAATAACGGATAAATAGAGAGTAAATGAGAGTACTAAATGCTAAAGAGAGCAAGGAACGCAGAGCTTTATCCGTTAACGAGAGCGCGCACACTCATGCCTCATGTAAGGATGAAATGAACGCGACAAATGAATTGTGAAATGTGAATGTGTGGCCAAGTCCAGTAAAATCAAACCAAAGGAATGCAACAATGTTATTGTAATGGCAACAATACCAACAACAATGGGGCTCTTTTTAAGGATAAAATACCAGAAAAATTGAGTATATTTAAACTGGTCCTTAAGAAGCTGACAATTTAGTCTTAAACTAAGAATACAACCGGCAACAGCGTAAGCGACACAATAAAACGGCAAATTTTTATTGAATTTCAGAAAATATACCAACAACAATATAAATAAAGAAAAACCGAAAAAAAAACAAGAAAAATCAAAACGAAAACAAAAACAAAAACAACGTAATGTAAAAAGATTTTTTTAAAGTTCTACACATACAAACAAACGTTTGTTATTTTTTTTTGTTTGTTTTTAAAGCATAACTGAGAAGAACAGAAATACAAAAAGAAAAAAAAACAAAAAAAAAAACGATAACGTTTTAACACTGTATGTTTAAATGTTTACGTGCGTGAGTGTAAGTGTATAGTTGTGTGTGTATGAGAGAAATTGTGTATTTAATTGAAATTTTCAAAAAGAAAAGAATCTTAAAAATCAAATAAAATAAAAAAAATTAGAAAAAAAAAACAAATTGAACAACAATGTAAAACAGATAAACGCGAAAAAAAAGGAAAAATTTCAAGTAAAAAAATCCTTGTATACGGGCAAACTACAAAACTTAAAGCATACTTTAAGGCAATCTTAAGCAAGGAAAAACTAAAAAATTTCTTTAATTAAAGAAAAATACAAATAAAAATAAGAAAACTTATCTAAAGAAATAATAAATCAAGTTATATAAACAAAATAATGAAAAAAAAATTTCTTTAAAAAATTTACAAACAATTTAACCTCATTTAAAGCACTGTTAAATTGTTAATTAATTATTTATAATTCAACTAGAAAACAATTCTATTAACCCTTCTTGCCAGTTTTACCGTAAAACAAAGTGTTTGACTGGCTGACAAAAGATTAAAAACCAAAAAATATAAAAAATATTGCATACTTTAAGGATAACGTGTTAAACTATACAACAAAGGTCCGGGAATTTTACAAGTGAATTTTTATAGTTTCTGTTTTGTTTTTAGTGTGAATTTGAATTCTTTATATAACCACAAGGCGAATATGCATTAAATTCAAGCAGACAAGGTAATAAAATGTTTTAAATTTAAAAAAAAATATTTTTAATACAAGCGAACTACATGCTGCATAGTTTAAGGAGTTGTTTACTCATATTCTTTACTAAGTATAGTATAGAAAAAGTTTGTAAACTAATTAATGATTGCATTTGCAGACTTTAAATTTATGAAAAGTAGTTAAACAGTGTTGTTTAGAAAAGAGAGAAACTAATTAATGTTTTAAGGCTAAAGCAGAGTTGAATGTTTGATAGTACATATTTTCGAATTTATGCAAATTTATTTCAGAAAGCATACTTTTAGGAAAAAGTTACTAACCTTGACGTATGCTCCACATAATCAATGCAGTCTAAAGGCGATTTAAAAACCGAAAAATGAAAATTAAAGACAGAAAAAGAAACTAACTAGGATCACATAATAAATTTCAAGTGCAATTTTAATTTTTATTTAGCAGAGATTTTTCTTCTTGCATCTACGCAATCTTGGGGCAGGCTTTAAAGGTTTAAAATTTCTGTAAATCTATAATTCATTGCATACTTTTAGGAGCATCATTTTTTAAATTTAATTCAAGGGAGTTTGCTCCCACTGAAGATGAGAAATATGCTTTCGCAATGGGGGTCTTCTTTCGAAGCTATTTAAGCAATGGCAGTACTATTATATTAGTACTTAGTGCTGTAGTAGATCATCTTAAACAAAGCAAAGTTATAATAAATAGTGCATACTTTGGGGCAAAATGGTTATATTAAAGAAACAAAAGTGGAATCATTTGTCTTTTTGTACGGAGTTTTAAAAAACAGGAACACTAATTACAATTCCGAAATTTTTACAATTCTCGTGCCATCACAAAGAATCTCTCTCATCTTTTCCTAGTTAAAAGAGTAAAAATAGAGTAAAGAAAATAAAAAAAATTGCCCTATGCCAGCAATAAATTAATTGAAATAATTTCATATGAGTCAAGGGGTTCGCAAAATATAGATGCTAACCAGGATATTTTTTTTTTTTAATTAAAAATTATTTCCAAGAGTCCCCTTATTATGTTCTTTAAAGACATAAAATGTGGTATAAAAAATAGTGGGTTTTTACACACCACGAATATGAATTGTTTAATTTTTAAATTTAATTTAATTATATTGTATTATATTACACAATATTTATTGGCTGTTAATACCATTTATTAGTATTATTGCAATAAAATTTTACACAAATTTAACACAATTAAAGTATTTTTGTCACATAAAAATGATATCCTTAGAGAAAATTTAAAATAATGTTGCATACTTACAGGGAATATTATGTTTTAGAAAAAATTAAAAAAAATTTACCTGCAAAGAAAAGAATAGTGAAAGTGAATATAACTTTCTTATTATTTAAGTTTAAAAATATCACAAACTGGCTGCCCAGCAACCAGTTTGTCAGTTAAAGAGTCGTGGATTCAATTCCCACTTGATATTCTGATTTAAGATACTCGGCTAATAAAAATTACAATTTTTTAATGAATTCTAAAATATATATTTGTCGGCTTAAATTGTAATCTTCAATAGGAATTTCCGAAGTTCGACAGTTGTTGAAGCTAAATTCATCAAATTAGTTGAAATTTTTTTCGACTTTTTTTTATCAAATCACTATGAAAGTTTCTAACATTCAACATTCACATGCAAATAATAATTGTTCTGTTCAGCCAATGTACAGCGATTAGGTTGACTTCTGGATAAGTAGGTATGTGAACAAACAAAATATTGTTCGACAAATATGTCGAATGCGGGAACAATATCAACACCCATGAGCCCCAAGAGCATCCAATGGATTCTGAAAAACTCTTTGCGTGGTGTGGATATAGCGCTGCGAGCTTCATTGCTTGATATTTCCTCAAGAAAAACGTTGACCAAGCCTTCACTGTCAACGGAAAGCACTATAAGTTAATGATTCCAAACATCTTTTGATTTGAATTGGAAGGTCTGTATGACAACGACATGTGGTTTATAACAGGACGCTTTACGGAATCGTGTAATTCCATCCGGAGAAGCCGTGGGAACATTTGAACAATGTTATCTCTCCTAAGATAATGCACAATAGGTCTTTCAAACGAATAAAAAATTTCGATTATGCCTCACATAGAAAATAATACATAGAAAAATAATATTACGCCAGTGTAAACGCTTCAGGTTTTTTTTTTTAATGCAAATTAATGATTTTCTCTTAGACGAAAGTTTTTTCTTTTAATTTTTTTCTTTTATTTTTTTTTTTAATTTAAAAGCATTTGCTTTGATCCTGTGTACTCAGCAGGTTAAACAAATTAAAACACATTTTATTAATTAAGCAAAACGGATTAAATTATTTATTCAAGCGTGTAAATAAAAACAAAATTTTTGAAATAAAAATATCTCAATAAAGGCGTAAACCGTAACGGTAGTCTATCATTAGGCGCTTTGTACGCTTAGTATGTGTGAGATATCATTGAAAATGTTAATTCGTTTGAAAGATCTATTGATGCCATTATGTGTGGAATATAACATCGATCTAGTGTCCACCACAGCTTCTCTAGGTAAAGCGCATCTGAGATGTCCAATCAGACTAACTTGATTATGTTAACTTAGAAAAGTGCTATGGTCGCATGCACCCCTAAGAAAAATATAAATAGCTGTGTGACAGGTAAAGAAGTCCTCTTGAAACCACACGTGTTTGGTGTCCAGGTCAATCAATTCAGGCCAAAAGAATTGATAGCCTTCGACCCATAAAGCTTCCCTTTGACAGTGATGGTCTGATAAACGTCATTTTAAAAGATATATAAACCGATGAAACTGCCAGCCTAAAATTCACATAAGGCAGTGATTTTTTCGGGATGCATTGAACGTTTTCGAACGATAGCATGTGGACTGCTATCATTCCAAATTCAAAAATATTTTTTTTTCATGTACCCATTCGTTGAGAAATGGGTCACATAGCCTACGATAAATTTTTAGATGAAAGTAAAGATCAATTGCAAAATGCTCCAGAGCCCATTCATATAGCAAACATCATTCTCTATATCATCCATGGTGATTTAGTAAGACAAACTGAATAAATTTTAACTAATTTGACGGCTTTAATAAGATAATCGTTATCAACTGTCAATGTTTGAAAGTCCCTTTTTGAAGACCCTATGTAACATGTATTTTCTGAAAATAAAATTTCAAATCTGAAACAATCAATTTATTCGATACATATATAGGCATACGTAGTGAGTACATTATACCCTGCAGACGTGCCATTTGTGTTCGATTTTAATAAGCATTCTAGCATCTATTAACGCCTCACAGATTCTGAGAATATGTTCCGATGACTCATTCTAGTCATTACAGAATCTATGAGAATAAAGATGATCGATATTCTCAATTTGTGCACTGTGACTCTATAGTACCTTGGCAAACAACTAGTTACTAACCTTAGATTACTACTTGAAAGTCTCTCTCTTAATAAAGGCATGAGACGAAGGGCAATGAAACCACATTGAATTTTTTTTGTAGCTGTATTGTAAGGACTTGGACTAGATTGCACACGGGATCCGAGCCAAATCAAATCAATTTTTTATTTAATATATGGAGGTAGCTATTTGAAGATGACTTGAGTCATAGTATTTTTCTATTAGGGAACATCTGTTTATCCGCAACAGTAATGGAATAGAAAGCAAATTATACGCTCAAGCTTCATTCTAAAAGTTATATGCTTCAAATTCTAGCTTACCACTAAGACAGACCGTGTATAAAAACGTATACAAACTTTATTTGTTTTTTGTTTTAAAAATATTTCTTTAATTTTCTTTTAATATTCATTTTGTAAAGCTTTTCCACAAATTCCTTTATCTCTAGGAATTTTTCGTATTATTTGTCCTTGTTTGTTTGTTTACTTACTGCCTCTACTGTTCGTTTTCTTGCTGTCAATTTGAATGATTTTTTTTTCTCCTTCATTATACAAATTCCATTCGCTTTAAAGTTCAATATCAAGATTTTATTTCGCTGGTTTTAGAAGCCAAAGTTGAGCGTGGTTCGTTTCCATTTATCGAAATAATTTTGTTCTACATTTTAACCGGAACACAGAAAATACAAGGCAATGAATGTTACTACTACCACACGCGGCATTTGATTGTTTGTTTCCACGGCTCTTTTGCTCTTTAATGAGTATACTCAGCTACCCAGCCAGCCAAATGAAACCAAACAGCCAACCAGCCAGACAGCCTGGCTGCCAAACAGCCTTATTATAGGCCAGCGAACAAAAAAAAATTTTTTTTATACACACACACACACACACACAACCATGTGGAAGGGTATGGAAATGAAAAATAAATTGTTAGGGTGTTCCCTCCGAAAAAGTTGAAAAGGATAAAAAACATAAATTTTTTATGATGTAAGTTCTGTTGAATACTTTTATTTCAACTAATTTATCCAGAGCTGCTTGATATAAAGAGAAGCTAGGCCGTAATCCGGACGAATCCTGCAAGGCCTACTTATTCCCGAATGTGGAAAAGTGGATTGCCAGGGGATTGAAGAGTTGTGAACTGATGGTAGTTATTTTTCTGAGGTACTTGATTACATGAATGCTTTTGTCCAGCAGAATTCAAATGGGTCAGGACCAGGCTTTTGGTCGACTAAAAACCAGACACCAATGGGAAGATGTGGAGACATTAAAACCAACACAATTACTAACCTCAGAACAGAATTCAGTAAACTATTCTTCGAGCTAGCGATTACTAACAAATCTTCCCATCGAATAAATTATCAACTTCCTCGACAGAGTCCTTTAAGAGTTTTGTGTTAATTTTTAACAGAAAAAAGCATTAAGACGTTGCACAATAAAATTTTTGATTTTAAAGGCGGTTTGTGTTTGAGCGAAAGCGAAAAATACTCTTCAAACGCCTTAAAAATCATGCATGCGGGTAGCCTCTGACCTTTTAGGTATCATAACAAGGGATAACGAGGTCAGTCAGCAGCACCGCATCAAAAGATAGTGGACGGTGAACAAGATTTCTCACAAATACATCAAACCGATTCATTAGCACAGAAGTTATTGTGTTTAATTAACGATAGATGGTAACCATATTATTTCAGAATGTGCCACAGTAGCACCTTTGACCTGTTTAGCTAAGTAATGAATCTCAAACAACCTACAGAAATACACAACAAGATGGCTGAACTATAATCTTTAAAAGAACGAACAGACTTAATAAAAATAATAATTTTTACATGAGGTGTCCAACAAAAATTTAATATATGATACCTAGTCTTTCAAACGCGCATGTGGTTCAGACAATACCAGTTAGCGTTACAAAACAGAGGTACAATGACTAAATGCTGGTCAAAAACGGGAAGTAGTTTCAGGTCATTGAGATTATTGAGAATATTTTCATTACCTAGAAAATTACCGGTAGTTTATACGCCTGACTTCTGCGGAGCCTTGAAATATCGACCAGCCACGAGGATTCTATAAAATTAACGAAATAGTCTACATTGGACTATTTTTTCCAGAACTAAACTAAGCTACTAACGCAGACATACCGCTGAAACAATGAAGAACAAGAATACAAACAGAAAAAAGCCACAAGAGTACTTTAGTGCCAAGGAGCACCCTTAAAATGTATTTGTTTGTAAACAGTTGAATGTCAGGGAGATGAGAGCAAGCACGAAAATAAACTGGAATGGCTTAAAAATATAATGTTTGAAGCATTAGTTTGAAAGGCATGAAAGCAAGCAACTGGAAATTTTTGTTACCATGAAAGTTACGCTTCAAAAGATACATTCTTTAATAATAATAACAACAACAACAATAACAACAACTAAATGTGAACAATTTTCTAAACAAAAACAAGCAAACAAAAAGAGCAGAAAAAAAAATTAAAATAAAGTATACAAAGCCTTAAAGTATGCTTAAAAATATATAACACCTAAAATATATGCTACAAAAAAATGTGAGAAAAAAAACCGAAATGAGAGAAAACAAAAATGAGAAGAGAGAACAAAAACTCATTAATTAAATCCACTTATTCTACACCATCATTAAGCTTTACAGGCTATAAGTATGAAAGAAAACATGAAAAAAAAACTAATTTAGGCAGCAATTTAAAATGGAAATAAAATAATTTAAAGGAAATTTAAATAAACTGAAACGAGAAAAACAAGAAGAAGAGAAAAAAGACCAAAGAAAAAAAAGAAGAGAAAAAAATTATAAAAGAATTTATTTAAAAAAAAATACGACAAAAGAAAATGTCAAAAATTCTACGCAAGTAATTTGTCAAAAAAATAAAAAAAAATAATAATAATAAAAAAGAGAGAGAGAGAGAGAGAGAGAGAAAGAAAAGAAATTTATTTAAATTTTCTTAAATTGTTACAATTTTCTTTTACGGCTTACGTTTCTTTTCTTTTTGGTTTTAAATTTTTTCTCTTTAGAAAACAGCCTAAAGTTTTTTTTAAGCTTTTGATTTCTGCTCCCTTTGTCTCTCACCATGCCATGTTAAGTCTGTTTAAAGCTTATCTTTGGTGGCATATCTTTAAAAAAAATATAAAAAAATATAAGAAAAATATGTGGTAAGAGCATCAAGAGCTTGCCTCTCTGCTCAATTTAAAATATTAACTGCCACAATAAATAGAAGAAGAAGTAAAAGAAGAAGAAGAAGACAACGAAAAAATAACAGACTTGATGACAAATAACTGCGTGATATTTAAGGCACAAGTCGCCAACACATTAAGATTGAAAAAAGAAGACACAGTAGCAAAGGCAAGCCAAGGAAACCAAGAAAGAAAAAGGAAAAAGAAAAAAAAAACGAAACGAAATCCAGATAAAAGAAAAAGAAGAATTAATCTTTGTAACTTGATTTCCTTACCATGATTGTGGGACGCAATAGGAGAAGGGAAAAACTACAAAATCATTGCCATCAACATCAACAACCATCGAAATCAACAATAAAACAATTTTCGAAAAATAAAATTCAGACCCAAAAAAAAAAAAAAACAATTCAGAAGTAAATAAGATAGTAAATCCATTCTGTCTATACAAACAGCAAGCGGAGAATTATGTTAATTAGGCTAAAATGCTTTTATGCTACTTGTTAAAGACTTTACCAAGTATTTTGTTTTGAAGGTTTTTTAAAGCAAAAATTTTCCAATGGGCAGACCAATTCAAATCGCTTTCGACTCTACAGTTTCAATCTGCAGAACGGTATGCGGATATAGAAAATGTTAGACTTTTTTACACAAAAAAAGCTAATCAAGTTTTATTAATTTTGTTACTTCGATCAGAAATTTTACCATGTGTTTCATTAGTTCGTTCTTCTTCTTCTACGACAGATTAGAGTCACACTTCTCGAAGAGCACACTTGACCGCTTTTAAATATTTTTCTTTTCACTTTTTTTTTTCACAGGTCAAGAGTGATTTTTTTTTGTTTGTATTTTAATTTCGTTTCATCTTTGTTTCTTTTAATTTTTTTCTTTTTTACTTTTCATTTCATCTTTGTTTTCATTGTTGTTGTTGCTGTTGTAAATGCCTTTATCATGTCATTTATTTATTGTTGTCTTGCTAAGTGCTATTGTATTGTACTATGGCCACTGTAGCTATTGACATTCTTTTGCATTTTGCAGAAGAATACATGGCCCCTTGGCCCACTCTCGCTTACCAACATTATTTCTACAATATGGTATTAAAAAACCGAATTTAATAACCGGCTATTCCGGATATTCGATTATTTTTTATAGATTTTGTGTTATTAATAATCGTTTTGATTGCGAATCGATTAACCGATTATCCGATTAGCAGATAGAAACATTCACGGACCAATGAGAGTCTGTGATAAAGTAATGAATCGAAAAAAGATTGTGCTACGTTAAGTACCGTGTCAGAGGTGGTGGTTAAATGTATCCTTAACTTGATCAGACTAAAACGTTACCCTTCATACGACAATTTAAGGTTTTGAAAGATACACTATGAGAACAGTTACTACTGACTACAGTATTATACGCGTGGACATCAATGACATGTGATTTCAACAGCACGACGGTACGTATCACATTACTCATGACATATTCCCTAATTGTCATCTAACGTGCAGTTGATGTGGAATGGTCACCGGGGTGGTGCAATTTGATCCTCTTACCTTTTTTCATGTTGGGTGCATGCAAACCACAGTGCTGCTAAAAGCCAACATATCCCATACCCATGTCGTTGGTCAAATTTAGTCTGATTTGTACTACACATTACCATGTGAGTTTTGACCAACGTTTTAGGTCATGCTAGCATGTGGACAACCTATAGTTAGTGTCTTGATAAGTTGAACAGCTTCACTATACAACTCGAGCGCCTTAGTGAGAACAAAAACAATTTCTTGTCATGATTGTTTTCGAAGTTGTTTCGGAATTAAGAACTCAACTGCACCTTCAAATAAATCATTCAAATTGAAGATCATTAACCACGAATATTATCAGCAGAGATAGCAAACACACTAGAGAACACAGTCTGACTACACTACACAGTCCATACAACACAAAATAAAGTTAGTTCTACACATCAACAGATGACAATACCATCATCTTAGAGCATGCTACAATAGGCCAATCACCAGCACAGTTCAATAAGAAGGAGATTGTTTTTAAAATGAATGCTAGCAGGTATCGTGAAGTCATATTGAAGTCGCGGTATTCTAGATGGTACTGTGTTGGCTTATTGGACATGAGGCCATGGTTCAATACCGAGGTTAGACATCTCCAACAGAACGAAATAAATTTCTGTGCCAGAAACTCTAAGAGTAAATAAAATTGCCATGAAAAAATTTCTCAAAAAATCTGTCGTTCGTAGTCGACTCTAAACACACCACAGAAGTGGTGTAAGAAGCAAAGTTGTAATCCTAATTGAAGGGTTCTAATTACCAATTAAGTATGGACCAGATAACAATCTTATTATCCCTTTGAGCATGCTATAATAGACCACTAATCAACTATTTAGCTGGGAAAATCTTTGATGGACCAAACTGAGTTGTGACAATATGAATAACAAGAAAATGGTTTGTAACCATGCTACAATTTTTAAAGAACGTAAGTTTAATGTTAACATATATCGTATGGACCTCTACGTAATATAAGCAGCGTGAAGATTTGTAACTTAATCCATTGCTGGAAGTGAAAATTTCCTTAAAGGAATTATATAATTCGAGGGGTTGCTTGTTATTGGGTTCAGTATCGAGTTAATATTTATTTGTAATCGGTTAACCGGTTAATCGATTTTAAAAGAAGAACTAATATTTAGAAAGCCGGACACTATTCGTACTTTATGGAAAAAAACGCTACGTACAGGACATTTTCTTTTAAACTTCATTTTCATTTTCAATTAATTTTTAATTTTTCCGAGTTGAAATTAAAGTTTTAAAGAAAGCATGCTCTTTGTCTCTCTCTCTCTCTCTCTCTCTCACTCACTCTCTTCCATTCCTTTCATTGTGTCTAAACTGTTGTAAACGATGTACAAATAGAAAACTAAACAAAAGAGAATGCCTGCCTTCAAAGGCATTCATTAACTGAGTGGCTTTTGTGTCAGTGTCAATGTTAAATTCATAATACTCAACGAACATTGCTGTGTGCTGTGTGCTGTGTGCTAATTGCAGTGTATATTTGAACAGTAAACAGGGTATTTCAATTAAAGTCGAACAAATCGTTGAATGCTTATCACCACAAAATGGTGAAATTTCTTTCACAGAAAACGCAAACTCGATTGCTTTAAAAAAGAGAACTTGATAAAAGCACCCTGTATTCTTTCTGCCACAAAGCAATTCTTTAATTGTATTCAAAAGCCATTTCCGTTAAGATTTCGATTCTTTTTTTTTTATATCTTGTGTTGGCCCTACCATTTCAAATTAAATATGCAAATTGTCTATGGAGACGTCTTTTTTTCTTTTTTCGTTAACAAATTTTAATTTTTACTCCCATTGGGCGGTCGGCAGCAAATGGAGAGTCCAAAATAATTTTTCATAATTAGCACGCTTACAAAGGTTGTCTTCTTTTTTCTTCTTCGTTTTTCCAATTCACTATTCATTCTCCCTCTCGTTATAAAAACACGAATTAAATGCAAATATTCTGTGTTTAAGGTGAATTTAGTGGATAAAGCCTCTGAGATTTTTTTTTTCGTATTTTATGTGCTTAAATAGACGTTTTACGTTTTTAGTGGAACTTTTGAATTTTTATTAATTCAAAACATTTCTGAACACATAAACTGGGGTGCAGGGGCAGACATGAAAAAAAAAACAAAAATTATGAATAAAAATTGGTTGTAAATTAGAGGAGGGAATCTCATTTTATTTCGTTTGGCCATTTATGTAAAAAGATAAGCCGCCAGTTTATGGAGGGGAGAGGTGGGTGGAGCATAAATTAAAGGCGAAATAAATATTTAACGTTTTTAATTAAAATAAAGTATTAAAATTTCAAAGTATGAATTTTAATTTTCATAAAAATTTCATTTAAAATAGAAGGTAGCAGTGAACTAGGATAAACTGAATTAGGCATTTGAAAACAATCATAGCTACCGATTACTGTTAAGAAATATTAGCATAATATTGGGCAAATACACGTGTACAAGTATTTTGCCTTAAATTATGTTATAATTTATTAAAAATAATATCAGTTTTCTTATAAATTTAGATTCAAAAATTATTATTAAAGATTGAAAATTTTCCACCAATAGAAGGTATACTAGACAGCTAAGCATACATAATTGATCATTATAACCCTTCAGTCAGGACAACAACCTAGCTTCTGACATCACTTACGTTGTGTGTGTTAATTGTATATATCAATGGAGGCAGCTACCTACTATTTAAAATCACTTCCGACAGACAGATTTTTTGAGAAATGAAGTTACCTCAGAAATCTCTTTTCATATTTCGTTTTGTTAAAATCATGTTGGACATGAACAATAGGCCAGCACGATACCTACTTCTAAAACTAGCATACAACTATACAGTATTTCAATAAAAACTATCTCAAGATCTACATATTCATCGCTACATCAGTGCCGAGAAGTCGCACAAAGGATGTTCCCTTAGTTTTTTTCCATGACAGCTTTCGCCACTATTATTTCATTCCAATTTATACATGGTCATATAGAGAATCTCACACTACTTAGGTTGTGTGTGTTATTTTTATATATCAATGGAGGGACCTACCTATTATTTATTATCACTTCCGAACGACATATTTTTTGAGAAATCAAGTGGCCGCAGAAATATTTCTTTATATTTCGTTTTGTTGGAACCAAGGCCTCATGTCAAATAGGCCAGTACACTACCAAATTCATTGTGATATAAAAAATTTACCGCTATTCTATATATTGTACCTAAAGCTAGTATACAACCATACAGTACTTCAATAAAAACAATCTAAAGATCTTCAATTTCATCGTTACATCATTGCCGAGAAGTCGCACAAAGGATATTCCCTTAGTTTTTTATTCTATGATAGCTTCCGCCACTATTATGTCATTCCAATTTATACATGGTCATATAGAGAATCTCACACTACTTAGGTTGTGTGTGTTTTAATTTAATAACACTTTTTATAACACAACGTCAGATGTCAGATTGTCGCGAAACTTTTTGTGGCAATTTTATTTGCTCGCAGATTTTTCCCCATTAATCGGCCGAGAGGTAGGTTAAAATCTTTTAAGAAAAAACTCTTTAAAATTCAATGCTTTGGTTTTCTAAATTAAATTTTCCTAATGGAATAGTGAAATACATGCAAATTTAAAAATTTACTAAAAAAAAAAAAACTAAAATTTTTAAATGTTTTCTGTCACTTTAAATTGATATTTCAAACGACGAATTCTTTTTTTCTCATTTTTACCCAACGTAGTAATGTCAGATATGATGTGAGGGTGGTGCAGTGTGGTTTTTTGTCGAATTTCATTTCATTATTTAATGTTTTTTCCTTTTTTTCTGTTCCTGTTGTTAATCCTCCTCCGGTTATATTAAATATTTGGCTATTAAAGTAAGAATAACCAGGAATTTTTGTTTTTTTTCTTCTTGTACGTTTATATATGCATGGTGGTGAAAAAAAAAGTTTGTATGTATTTAATATAAATGTACTCGTCTTTTTTGATTAGATAGAAAACCACTACAAAAACCAAAAAAAAAAAAAAAACAAAAAAAAAATGGACGTTTATTTGGCTTGTTTGGAATACAGGAATCAAAAGTATAATTATTAGGGTAGTACTATTTTCAGAGGAGAGTTGTTGGATTTTGTACGATCTTGATCGGACTCGGTCAGAAAATGGTGGCAGGCGCTATATTACACGTTCATATTCAAAGTATTCAGTTAGGTGCTTACTTACGTAGCTCTACCCACATTGGAATTTATCCCCAATGCTATGGACACAGTTTTTGTGAAGTTCGTTTTTTCTAACTTCAAAAATTTATCAACGTTGGAATTTTTTCATACACCCTTGAAATATTTTATATTAGATCCAGTGAACCACAGCTGCTCACTGTACCAGTGATGGGCTAACCTTCATAGTTTCCTTTGACACTGCTATGCATGCAGTTCTAAAATGACGTTCAGAGACGATGTTCTAAAACGTTTCATCACTCAAGCAGCTATGAACCAAATGGTTGCTATGGAATACAGACTATTTGTTCGCATCAGATAATGCAAAAAAGTTCACTTAATTCAACTTCGTAAGTATATTCGAAAGAGAGAGATAATCAATGTCGTTCATCGATTCAAGAGTAACCACCGATCCAAAGATTAACACCGTTGTGTCTGGTTTCTGGGTTCTTTTTAAAAATTATAAAAATCGCAAGGCTACAGTCAATGCAGCAACGTACTGAGTAGTGCTAATGGGAAGATTTTGGTTAATATGTGGTTTCAAAAAAATACAACCATGAAGCTATTTGATTAGCAATTCATCTTACGTTTTCGAGAGGTCCACTGGCTGTCAATCTTATGCGATGTGGCCTTTGGTTTTACTACGATTACTTGAAGTACGCTGCTGCTGCTATTGTTGGAAACAATAAGGCAAACATGGAGCTGTAGAATAGGCATCTACGGCGTTGCACCCTACTCCTCAAAAAAGAAAAAGAATTCAAAATATCATCCCTAACGACACCTACTTGTGAAATTCAAACAAATTGTGCGAATGTTATCGCGTGTATTTGCATTTGTCACGATATTACATTCAAAATTTCTTTACAAGTATTGTTGAGATAAAGATTTCCTTAATTTCTTATAGGGGTCTCTTACAATAAACTTTCTCATGTAACACCCTGTATATTTTGTGCATACCTATCCGTTTACCGTGCATATTTTTAAAAAGGGAAATGCATTTTGTATTGCAACACAATTATAGCCTCAAGTATAATTCCAAACACAATTGTGAGTTGAATTTTGTACAAAAAGAAAAAAAAAATGAATTGCAAACAATAATGAAAAATAGAATGAAAAAAAAATATGAAAAAAAACAGTAATGAACGACAACTGAATAACCACTTCAAACATCAAAGCTTTTGCCGGTTAAATTTTTCCTTTTTCGATGATGCTCTACAACAACAAAAACAACAACAACAGCAATAAATTCATATATATTAGTACTTCATGAAGCAAAAATTCTTTAACAATCACGTACGCACATATAACGCTGCTCACTCATAAATAAATGTGAATACAAATATAAAGTCAGTTTTCGTTTTTTTTTTTCAAACAAATATGAGCAAGTATGCTGGCACTCTTGAGTGTATTAGAATTTTAGAATTTTGCTTACAGAAGAGACAAAAAAAAAAAGTAGAAAAAGAAAAAAATACACACAAATACACATTCGCATACAATTTTTAGGAAAAAAGAAAATTGATATGAATTTTTGATACAGACACACATACACATACACATACATGCACACAAAAGCAACCATATTCACTTATACAGTCACTCTCTTATGCATAAAAACTCTTTTCGACTCTCATGCATATTCAACATTCAGTACGAGTTGATTTATTTCATTTTAGTTTTGTTGTTTTTGTTTTGAAGTGTAATGCTTCAAACACAATAGACGCAACATTTGCTGCACAGCAATTTTGCAATTAATGTCTCTGGCAAACAGCATGTACTTTAGTTATTTGAAAGACAACAGCAGCAAAGCCTAAATAAAACAAATAAAAATCTAAACTGTTCATCAAATCTTTATCAATGGTGTAACACTTATATGTCACTGAGGTTTTAAAATCTCTATTTTATGCATGTTATTGCATTGCCAGCACAAATACTCCCTTTGTCAGCACTAATTCTCTGATTGCCACTAGTAAAAAAAGAAGTTAACCTAAATGCAAAGCAGCACTAACATCTTTTGTTGTCGCGTTGCCTTTAAAATAATCATTTTCATCTACACCCTTGCATTCTATGCTTGACAGATTACTGTACTGCAAATGTTGCCTCTATTGTGTTTAGAACATGAGGATTAGATGGAGAGCAGTAATCATTTTTCGTTTTCGGGTTATCCATTTAGTGGTTTCAAAACCAATTGTCTTTTACGACTTCTAAGTATAAAATTTACCATTCATGAGTGTTGATCGTTTGACAACCAAAGTTTAAGTAAAAATAATGAAGAGTTCTAACAAGTGTGACTTCTTGAGCATTAGAAGCTGATTGTGACAATCATATTCTAGATACTGTGCAAGGATTTGGCAGTAATTATAAGAAACTTAAAGGAACTTAAAACGTTATTAAAGTGGTCAGTGACGTCCCCAGCAATTGACCTAACGTCCCCAATGCTGATAGGCTGCTCAAGCAACTGGCTTTCAAATTTGATGTTTTCTTCATCAAAGAAACACATTTCTTACTCGGTGGTTACGTCAATACGCAAAAGTATCGCACATGAGATTCGGTGAATCCAGAAGTGCGCAAAAGGAAATGCATTCAGAAAAAAGGGTTTTTTGGTTCTGATTATGGTTTGGAGGTGGTACTGAGAACTAGGACTACAAGATCACAAATTTTTTTTCTTTCTTTTGTTCAGATTACAAGCTGGCCTGTACGTATACGATTGCAACAAGAAAGTTTCACAAGCTACACAGCTCTTCAGGCCAGGGTTGACTTAATTGCATCAGGAATAACTTCCAGAAGGAAGTACGTTAGTTGGCTACCAAGATCAAGCGATTGTACACCACTAGACTTATTTGTGGAACTACGTTCAAGATCCCTCAACACCGAAGTACCGCCTGAAATGTCCGAAAAAGTGGTGGAAAATTACCACGAAAGTATCGACTGCTGCCAATCCATGGGTGATCCTTTAAATACCATCGTACTTCATATTTAATGGCAAGGTCTAGGCTTAATAATCAAATAAAAGTGTCACCAAAATCATAGCTTTATGTGTGTTGCACTTAACTTTACTTTTAAAATTCAAAAATGGATAACCCTTTAACGCAGAGAACGATGCAATAAAATTGCAAACACGCTCTCAAAATATGAATTTATTTTATTATACCAACACATTCATTCACTTATACAAAAATATGCACATACATACATACATACATACATATACACAAATATAGTCCTTTAAAAATACAAAATTGTTTTAGGAGCAAACATTTTAACATAAAATTGTTTTCTAACAAATAAATTGTTTTATTGTTTGTTGTGTATGTGTGAGTTGGTATAGAAAAAATATCTTGTTCAAGTGATCATGTTCTTTTTTTCCTGTTTTTCCGTTTTTTCTTCATGTGCAAACAAAATTGTGTTTAAATTTCTTACAATTAAAGATTAATTTGTAAGAAAATAAAAATTATTTCAATTCGAAAATGTTGAAAATATAGTTTATAGTAGAGGCAGGAGGGACATTGTGTTATTAAATATCAAGCGATTTCAAATTAATTATTGTGACAAATATTAAGAAGAAAAAAAGAAAAAAATTGTTTGATTGAATTGAAAATAAATTTACTCATGACGAGGAGTGTGCATGAAAAAATTTTGGTATGCTACTAAACTTATATCTAAACTTATACATATGCAAGAATGCTAGTACACTAAATTATCTAGAGCTGTGATCTTTTAAGTCATGTTTTAAAGAGGACCAAAGTTTTGTAAGACGACCATGATGATAATGATGAGGTTGGTGACTATGTTCACTAATCTTCTACAGAATTTTCATAAATTTTTGAACGGAACAAATTTTTTTTAAAATAAATTTTTTCTCAAATCTCCAAAATGCTTCCAGATTCAATCGAACACAATTCGAAAAATGATTTTCGAACGTTTCGATTTGTTTATAGAGAGTTTGAATTACTAATACTTGCTTTTAAAATGGCCACTAATGTTCTAGAGACTTTTAATATTTTTTTTTTTAAATAAAAGAAGTTCCTTTAAGTTTAAAATCAATTTGTTTAAATTCCGAAATTGTTGCGGCTAACAGTTAACTTTACTCTTTTAACATCAAAATTTTGTTCAGTTTATACCAAAATTGTCTGTGTTAAAAATTTTGGTTTGCATCTTGGATTTTCAAATTCGAACTGAACAATTATGAATGTATGTATGTATGTATGTATGTATGTATGTATGCTTGTATTTATCAATTGTTAGTTAAAAATTCAATTTGCTTTAAAGATTCATTGCCTACGTTTCTTTCTTGAGACTGGATATTCTTCCATTATTACGACGAAATTATTCTAAAAATGCTTTCGATATCAAAGAATTTTTTAAGTCTCCTGCATAATTTTGCTTTATTTGTTAAAATTTTTTTTGTCTTTCTTTCGTTTCGTTTATAATTCAAAGCGTTTGTTTTTTTTTTTTATTAACCCAAATTATTTTCTGTTATAATACTCTTATAGAGAAAGATTTTGTTCAAAAGAAATTGTTTTTTTTTTATTTTGTTTTTTAATTAATCAGCTTAAATTAAATGAAAATGTTCTCATGCAGAAAATTTTAATTATAACGACGCATATCAGATATCAGAGTGTGGTGCCATGCCATTCATGTATTTTTTGATTTTATAGAAAATCATGATATTGTTTTTGCAATTGTTATTAGTTGAATAATTTTTGCATTTTGAAATTAATTTAAAGACTGCTTGTGATTAGAGAAGAATTGCCAAAAGTATTTTCTAAAAATATTCACATTAATTGGGAATTAAGGAGGAAAAGGTTTCTGGGGGCAGCGGAATTAATTATTTATTGGGAAGAATAAGTTAAATTTGTTTCTTCTTTATTTTGTATTGACAGACTGATTATAATTATAATTGTTATTATAATTATTCACTACAGAAGAAATCAATCGAAATTAAGTATAAAGGTTATACGATAGACGAATGGCATTCAATCTAGGTTGCATGTCATTGAAAAGCGTACAGCATTGATTATAGTTTTGTGTGTAACTTTTGATATTAAAGTGCATAACCAACCTATCATGCAGGTTATCTTTTCATTGACAGCATTAAAAAACAAAATTTTAAAGGTGGTGTCACCGCTAGGTTGTAATCCTGACTAAAGGATTGCAGTGACCAAATAAGAAAATAAGTAAGAAAGAATATCAATTCAAAATTCAGCCATAAAATAACTTGGAAAGTACATAGAACCCTTCAGTCAGGACTACAACCTAGCATCTCACACCACTTATGTTGTGTATGTTAGTATCATACACGAGTGATGGAACCTACAGTTTAAAGTCGACTTCGATTTTTTTGAGAACCTTTACGTGTCGCAATCCTGACTGAAGGCTTGTAGTGACCAATTATGTTATGTGTTAAGTTTTGTCAGGAATCCTTAAAACACCAGCAAAACATTTACTGTGAACCATTTTAGGTAGATTGTTATCCTTACTGAAACCCAATAACAATCCTTACTAGCACAACAACAACAACATTCTGAAGTTCAACGAAATATCTGGAATAAGGAGATATTATACGAATACGTTCTATATTTATCCCAGTACAACAGTACGACAGATCGTATGATTGTAATAGTCTTGCACTTCAACACGACAATAAATTATTTTCACATTTTTAAGTCATACTCCTAGTAAATCTGATGGAAGATTATTATACGAATAGTTTTCATATAAAACACAAGCTAAATTTCACCTCTCAGTTCTGAATTCATACCGTCTTTATAAATTTTCGAATTGTAATAGCTTTTCTAGAACAACATTGAGGTTTTGAACAATTGTCCTTAAAACTTTCAAAGCCAACGTTTACTTGCCTTGCCTTGTAAAAGATAATTAAAAATTTCAAAACAAACACTCACACTTAGGCACAGACACAGTTTTGCCATTAAGTGAAGATGATGAAGAAGAAGAAGAATAAGAAAAAGATTAAATTTAAAAGTAATAATGAGAGCAACAATAGCAGCAACAACAAAAAAATTGTCATAAACTTAATTTTTAAATGAAAAGCACTGATACGACAATGAAAATGACTTTAAAAGTGTCATTTAAAAATACAAACAAACAAACAAACAAACACACACATACAGACTAACATGACGAAAATGTCATGACAATAGACATGGAATGGCAATGCCAAGAAAAAGGTATCATTGGCATTCACAACATTTAATATCACAAAAAGCCAACCAACCATGCTACATGTACACACACAAGCTAATTAGCTAACCAGCCAGTCAGCCACTCAGCCTGCCAGCCAGCCAACTTTCCATACTGACAGTCATACACAAAAGTCACAGGATTTCATGCAAATGATCAAAATTAGTGACGGAGAAAAACGCTCAAGAAATGAAGAAAACAAACGCCAGCCAATACCGCAAGTGAACTTTTAATTTGACTTAATTAAGCGAAAGCGAAACAAAATCTTATTTGACGAAGCGCAACGAAATTGAACACATGTCTGGCTGGCTGGCTGGCTGGCTGTGATTCCTAGTCTGTGTCCCCTTGATTTCATTGTAAAATTTTCCTCATCAAAATAACTTACGAGGGTTTTCAACGAAGAACGTGTGGCTTTAATGCTGGTAATTGTAGTTGCAGTTATGGTGGTTGTTGTAAATATAACGCTTTTTCATACTTAATGACTCAATATTTACTTGACTTTCTTATCTCATGTATGGTACATACATATGTATGTGACTGTCAGTAGGTCTTTCAGTTGTTGACGATGACATACAATACATGCACAGTGCTTGTACTTATGTTAGTATAAGCAGCAGCATATAAAGTAATCAACCCCTCTTGAAATTGGCCAACAATAATAATGAACAAAAACCATCAGGATACATACACTTGCACACAAACACACAGTCATAAACACATAAATAGACAGACAAGCAGACAGTCAGACAGACAAATAGAAAGAGACACAGAGAGAGAGAGAGCGATAGAAAATTTAACCGCATAGTAAAGCAAGTATTTCATAAAATACTTGAAATTTCTGCTCAATTTAAAGGTAATTTCTTTGGTTTCATCATTATGGCCCACAAGCTTTCTCTCTCTCTCTGTGTCTCTCCCTTTTCTACTCTTTCACACTTCTTCACTGGTTGTGGCTTATGATGTAAGACATCACCACGACTGCTGCAGTACAAATTCATAATGTGGGTTAAACATAAGCATCCAAAGACTGTTGTCTTCTTGCCAGTCTATGGGGGAAACTAGAGAAGACAAATACAAAAAAAAAGCAAAAAGAAAAAGAAAAGAAAATGAAATCATTTTAACAATTAATACGGGCCATAACCAAGTCATTTTAGATTTCCCATACTCCAAGCCATAGCATTTAGCTTCTATTCTCTTTGGAGTAGAGTGAAACTCAGCACGCTAAATACATAGGAAAATTATATTTTAAGGTTAAATTCCATTTTAGTAATTAGGTTTCGGGTAATCATACGTACATACTCGTATGTATGATGCAATGACTTTTAAACACAAAAAATGTTGACTGTACGCCGAAAAGCCTTTTGCTAACTGAATCCATGATAAAATCAATTTTGTGTAGTTCTCTGACGGATTATTTAGAGAGAATTTCAGAGTCTTGAAATCTTTAAATCTGAAAATTGTTCCAGCACTTTAAACTCTACAATAGGTCACTACTCTTGGCTTTTAAGCCCAGTAAGTATTGCCATTCTGTAGCCTTTCAGGAGTACAGTGCTATCAGCAAGCATCTCAGTTTCACAAATAAACAATAACTTTAGTTTTTCCAGTCAAGCAGGGTGATTGATCTAATGTAGCCAGATTCTAGAATTATAGAGTTGCCATATTTCGTTGACTAGAAATAACATCAACTGTGGACGCCTACTGGGATTCGTCAATAATTCTGTGGGAAGTCAGTGGCATTCTTCTCCAAGGATCATGCCGAGAATTAATGAAGCCTCTAAATTGTTTAAAATTTCAAAACAACATACGCGGTAGAATTTTTCATTTCCTGTAGTATACACAGCTAGGATGATTAGGTTTGTGTGCCGATATTTAAACATGCGGGTCTTAATAACTATTTCTTTTAGTAAAAAACTTGGTGAAAACCAATAACCAAGTGATGATTTCGTATGCTCTTGGCCCTCATTACTAGGATAAGATTATCACCCAATTTCTTGGTCACTATTGAGAGTAGTCAGTAAATCTAAAAATTTTGCTGAGAAGAACTCTGCTGGAGATATCAGATCCACTAGTTTACAAGGACTCTCTCTATTAAATTTAGATTTTAAGAAGCCTGAAACTCAACCATAAAATGGCAAGTATCTTAATTACTGCATCCTAATATTGTATTATAGGACAGTGTTGTATTTTTAAAAACCTTTGCAGTAGTTCAAGTGATTGACCATTTAAAACTGATTCGTCTCTGTTTTAGGATTTAAAAAAATAAAGTTTTAATAGTACTTGGCCCTACAGAAGGAGGGTATTCAAAAAGATAAGTTCTTTATCATTACGTGTAATATAAAAACACGAAAAATTTATTCTGAGAGTGTTATCGGTGTGTTATCATACTAGAACTTGTTACAGTATATCAATTATCTTCTTAGCAGGAAAAACTTGTTTAATAAAACTCAACATATATAGAGCAAGGTAGAGTAGATTAATGAAACGGGTGGTTAGAGATATACGAGTAAACAATGTATTTTTAGAAAGGGGAAAAGTGTAAAAATATGTTGAATGATTAAAACACTTACTCTCATTACAGACTTTTACGAAAGAAATTAAAAAGTACATATGAACAGAATTTTTCAAGAATTATTGCATACTTACAGGATATGATAGTATGTATATGGCTTTGTACATAATTATTTACCTAAAAAGAAAGAATAAAAAAATAATTTTTAATTAAAATATTCAGAACATTAGAAAGCAAAAAAAAGAAGTTGAAAAATTCTTAGAAAGAGTTTTGAAAATTATGTTTCACATTGAACATTTACTAACCAATTTTCTTTGAGTGTATTTTCACTCTGTATTTCATATGTATGTACATATTCATGTACGTTTGTGTTGTTTTAATTATTATGAATACTATTAAGAAATATGGTTAATGCTATAAAAACATGGCTGTTAACATACATAATGCATATGACGATATGATGATAGTCATTATATTTGATTACTATTTTGGTTGTATAATTATTATTTTTTGAGTGAGCTGGTTGGTTGATGGCTTGCTTAAACAGTAAAAGCACGAAGGAAAAAGAAAGCGAAGAAAAGGAATAAAATCTTATGGCTGTTAAATTATCTTTAATTTAATAACTTATGCTCTACTTATACACATACTATCTTCTCTCTCTCTCTCTCTCTCTCTCTCTCTCTCTCTCTCTTCTCTTATACTTTCAATTTCTTATACTATACAAAGTAAAGTTTTATTTTATCTTTGCAGATACTATGCTGATATCACAGAAAAGGAAAAAAGACAAAAATTAATTGTGGTTTCTAGAGCAGAATAACAGAGAGGAAAAGGTAAGTTTTCTGAATGGAAAAAATGAAAAACGAAATATATTTTCTACATGAAAAGAAACCATTAATTATGTAATTAAGTATGTAGTAATTACGTCACATTTGGTGAAACTATCAGATAATTTTATAATTACACACGGTAGCATTCTAACACAAGAAAAAAGATTCTTGAAAGCCATTTTCAAATGAATTTTGAAAAACAAAAAATTAATTCTTTTCAAAGCACCTCTCAAATCAAGCACCGTTAACCCCCTAACTGTTTTCTTTTTTTTATATAATTTGTTTACATACATACATGGGCATTACAACCCTTTAGTCAGCACCACTTATGTTGTGTGTGTTAATTTTATACATGAGTGGCGGGACCTACAGTTTAAAGTGGACTCAGAACGACAGATTTTTGAGAAAGTTCTCATGGAAATTTTATTTACCGAAGTTGCCGAAAAAATATTTTTTCGTATTTCATTTCGTTCGAGATGTCTAACCTAGGGTTAGAACCATGGCCTTACGTGTAATGGTTGAACACACTATTATTTAGTATTATGTGGCACAAATGTTTGTAGATGTAATATAGCCTTAATAATTTAAACAATAACTTTGGTTTATTAATCAAAATATTAATTTGTACGTTGCCTACCTTATGGAGCCTGTAACTTCCAAACAGCTGTTAAATATGAAAGCATATTTTAAGGCAAACCATGTGATAAGGCAGCATATGCTATTTTAAATACTTGTTTTTAATTTAATTTAATTTTTATTAAATATTTTAAATTTATTAGGAGGAAATCTGATTGAAATAAAAATTTTTTTATTGCCTAACCTAAGGTGCTTACAAGTATAGCTTAAATGTACACATGAAATATTTTAATAGTTCTCTTCTTTTTTTATAGCCGCATTAAAGGTTAATCTCTAATGTTGAGATAATAATTTTATATTGCAGTGCTAATAAGTCTTGTGGCAAAGACCGCCATAAAATTGTTTACGATCCACAATGAAATCTTTGTAGATTTAACGATAACCTCGAAATAAACTCATAAGGTTTTAGTTATGTACACCTAATGGAGAGGCTATTAAAATTTAGATTTGTTTGTAGAAATTATGTTTACTTCCTTTTTTTTTTTTTTTTGTAAAATTAATAAACGAATAAAATTTATTTAAATATTGATTTTATCCTTTCATTTGTTTAATTTTAATGAGAAATATATTTCAGCCAGTCAAATAAATTTTCAGCTCAAATGAGTATGAAAACAGAAAACAAAGTTCAACAATTTTAAAAGAAAACAAATTGCTTCGATTATATTACATAGAGTATTCGATAAATTATGAGACACATATTGTAAAGAAAACAATTTTTTTTAGCCGAACTATTTCAATTGCTCATTCAAGCTTATTCCACTTACATATGTTTTATAGATTGTCGGTGATGGTTTATATTATTCAGAGTGAGTGTTCTTGACACGAAAGACAAAAGATTACTTAGCAAAATCAAAAAATTCCAAGATTCTTGTCAAGTTCTAGAACGACCTGGAAACTAGTTGTTATTATTCCAGCAGATATTTCAAAGTGTTTTGAGGTGGCAAAATATTTCAAAGCAATAATATTGAAGACGGTTTCACAGATTCAAAATGCTGCCTTAATAATCATGACAATCCTTTGCATTTCTTGGGGTTGTCTGTTTTGACCTACAAAAACCAGTTTGAAAGATATTTCACAAAAAATAGTCAGAAAATTATTTTTCTCTTTACAAAATTTATATTCCAGCAATAGAACTGATTTACTACACTTTATTTCGTTCGAAAGTCCTTGTAGGAATAGTGTTGGTTTTAGAATAGTAACGCACTTTTCATATACTGCCAAAGAAATCAGAAAAGACAACACAATAGCGGCCAATACATACATGCGTAATTGAACTTTACAACCCTTTAGTCAGGATTACAACCTAACTTCTGACGTCACTAATGTTGAGTGTGTCACTAATGTTGCCGTTAACTAAAAGGAGGATATTAACGGGCAGATAAATTGTTTTTTCATTATTATGAGTACCCAATAAGATAGAAGTGAGCGTTAAGCTAAACCGAAGATCATCCTACCTTTAATATTTAAAGTTCACTTTATCTTAATTTCGATATGGCAATAATAACATAATAAACATAACAAATTAGAATGCACGTCACTGCCACTGCATTTTTAAAAAACTTTTGTAAAGTGGCTAAAGTTATCGATATTGCTCCGACGCTGCCATATTTTTTGAAAAAGTTAACTTTATTTTATCTGTAGGCTGTAATAATGAAAATGAGTTAAAGGTAACTTTACAGTTCCTTTTAGCTAAAGGTACCTATAACTAAATCCAACTTTAACGGCAAGTTGGAATAATGGCCCCTAAGGTTATATGCTCCATGAGTAGCGGGACCTGAAGTCGACTCTGGACAAGAGATATATTTTTTTTTTTTTTTGAGAAAATTTTTCATGCCAATTTTTTATTTACTCTCAAAGTTTTTTGCCAGAAATCTGCTGAAAAGAAGTCACCTAAGAAATATTACAAAATCTATGTTACATAGGTGGACTAGCCCCAGACCTGGTAACATTTATTGTTCCTTACTTTTTATTTTTAAAAAATCTCTCTCTTTATGCTCTCAATTTGCATTAATTTTACACTTTTTAAGCAATAAATTCTGACACGCCACAAAGGGGGAGAGAGAGAGAGAGAGAGAAAGAGAAAGAGAAAGAGAGCTGAAAACTAAAATCAAAAGAAATCATAACTTTTTTAAAGCAAAAAATTGAGAAAAAAAAGATAATTGAAGTAGAAAATCCTTAAAATAATAAAATCACATCAAAAGAAAAGAAAAACAGAAAATGAAATTCATTTTAAAGATTTATTTCGTGTGAATACTACACAATAATATCTTGAAATATTTTATGCGAAAGAAACATCAACTAATATAACCGTAGAGTACGAGAATAAAAGACCCAATAAAAATGTAATAAAATTCTATGACAAAACAACAAAAACAACAAAAAGAAAAGTGTATAATAAAGTTGAAAATAATAATACACACGCTCATACAATTTTCGACAAAACAGCAGCTAGAGTTCCATAAAAAAATTTTATGTTTTTCCTACTTGGCGAAAAAAAAAGCAGAAAAAGAAAAAGAAAAACCGAACAAAATTTGCATACACTTTGCAGGCAAAGGGGAAGATAATAATATCATGTGAATAAATTTTGAGGAATAGTATAGGCATGGAGGCAAAGGCAAAGAAGTGCTTTTTATGTTTTCTTAACTTCTCAAAAATTTCATCAAATGTTCGGCGACATTTGAGTGTATGAAACAAACGGATTTAGACATTTTAGAAGAAGAAGAAGAAGAAGAAGAAGAAGTTTTTAAAATTTTTTACAATTCACATTGCAAAACACACACATCACACACGCATACATCCGTACATAAATAGAAAATTTACAACTAAATTATATTGCTTAGTAGCAATAAAAGAGAAGAGAAAAATAAAGTGAAAGTCCTGCCTTTACAACTTGGTATTAAAATCAACAAGCTGCCACAGCTACCAGAGCTACTGCTACAGTTACAACAGCTAATGCTGGATCTCTTCTAGTCGACTTTAAAATGCTGACAGTGTATTTTACGCATTAATATTTTGCCAAAGAACGTTAAGAACTTCTCGTCATTGTCATCGTAGACGTCCCTTAACAGTTTGCCACAGTTTGTTGTAAGACGTTTGGCATGTGTACGTGTACTACAGGTCCATGATATGCTGCTATTTGCCATTTTCCTTTGAAATTTTTTTTCCTGTTTGTTTGCAAATCAGCTCAGATTACATGCTTTATGCTAAAAAGGTTCTCTCTCTCTCTCTCTCTCTCTCTGTGCTCAAGCACTTGCCTCTACCACTTCTTTCATTTTCCATTAGAGCCTGTTATGTTGGTAGATGGTGGTGGTGTGGTGTATTATAAAGCTTTAAGCTGCCTTTGTAGTCCCAACTACTATTCCAATTACAATTTTGAAATTCTGTTGCTTGCTCATTGTTTAAAATTGTTTTGCATTTTTGCCTTAATTTTTCCCATTGTTGTGTTTAATTCTTGGCCATTGAGAAATGCTAAGGAACCCTATTCCCGACTTGGCTTCATTTAAATATTTCTTCGCTTTTTTCTTTTTCGTTCTTTTTTTCTACTTTCTTTCTTCTATTATGGCCTTAAAATAGAGTAGAAAATAAAAGACTTGAAATGAAATGAAACAAATGAGGGAAAAGGTTTCATATTTTATTCCCCTTGTATTTAAACCAAGTCAAGCTTTTCCCATTCATACAATTTCTTTGTCGTCGTCTTCATCTTATGCAGCATTTTTAAAATCAGGCAATTGTACCAGCAGCAGCCATTCATTTTGATTTGCTGTATAGACGACGAAAGCGTTAGAGTTTGAAGAAAAATAAAAAAACATTTTTTCTCTTTACGTTTCTGCTTGCTACTTACACTATAATACAAGGGGTATTAAAGTGTTATTGCACAGTGGTTGAGAATCATAAAGATTTATCAGGTTGGTAGGGCTTTCTGTTCGTTTTAACCCGCATACCTAGAATGGAATGCAACTCTAATTTATCGGTCTTGAAGTTTATATTCACAATGCAGCCAAGTCTGTGTCTCAGTCTACGATTAGCCACGATTCAAACCCCTGGTCAGACATCAACCAACAAAACGAAATCTGGACAAAATATATTTTCGAC
The DNA here is from genome assembly GCA_005959815.1 of Sarcophaga bullata. NCBI lineage: Eukaryota > Metazoa > Arthropoda > Insecta > Diptera > Sarcophagidae > Sarcophaga > Sarcophaga bullata. The sequence continues at coordinate 39,534 of QOCX01000375.1, read as the reverse complement.
GACCTCTTCTCAGCAGATTTCTGGTTTAAAACTGTAGATCCCTCCTCCACTCGTGTATAAAATTAATGCACACAACATAAGTGGTGAGAGAAGATCGGTTGTAATCCTGACTATAGGGCTGTAATAACCCATTATGTATGCAATGTTTATTCCATGAAAGGTTTGCCTTCATAATAATAGTTTATGACTGAGATCATCAGAATTGACCTACTGTGCAAAGGAGGATTAACAGAATTATAGAGAAAATGCAGAGACTGAGAGCTTTCCAATCCGTTATTTCAATGTGACCACATTCATCGCTTCAGTTTGAAAAAAATGTGGCGGATAAAACCGAAATGATCGATTTCCGAATGTTGTCAACAATTGGGCCTACATTACAGCCCCTAACCATTCATATAAAGTGCAACTGAAATAGCAATTAAAATCGATTGACTGTTTAAAAAGCTTGTTCGAGATAAAGCTTGGAGAACTTATAAGTAAAAAAAGAGATTGCATTGTGAAGAATTCAACTTAAGCTCTTAGGGTGTCAATAGCCTGTACTTTTTATAAAATGACAGTTTGCTGTTTCAGCCTGTCCAGCTAAATTGGTAATTCTTATACCAAAATATCTGTGAACACTTATTGGGTTGCTATACAATGGATCCCATGTGATCTAAGTGTGTCCATCTAACTTTCTTAAATAAACAGCCACCTACCGACCTAAGTGGAGTAAAGAAGGAAGAGACAAGGTCTTTGATAAAACCTAAAGAAGCACCTCTTTCAACATTGTTTGCAACTGATCTGCAATATTTGAGAGAGTATTCTCACAATGGTATACAACGTTTTAATGTCTTTTCGAATATTCAAAGAGTCATTCTGCTATTTCAGTACAGGTTCTCTGTGTTCCTATGGTTCGATATTAAATATTAAGTTTGATATTGCTGCCGTGGATATTTGACTTTGGCAAAGACACCAGAGTTGCATGGACATATACTGTATACGTCGACAAAACACCCGTCTCTACTGGACTTCGGGTCAATGTGGCATAGGAAATGAAAGGACGGACAAACTCGCATGGAAGAGATTGGAGAAGTCTAACAGAAGATTGGAGAAGTCTGACATTTGAAGATTTGGGCATGGTGGCAAACGTTCACCTAAGGGAATTGGCTGGTTTTATCCCATCTATCCACTAACGAATCATGACTGGGCGATATAATGGGCGGCAAGCTACTCGCTAACTTAACCTTACCTATAAACCTGGTGTTGCATATATGTCAACAGCATTTTTATTGCAATATTGTTTATTGAACAATTGCCATGTTTTTATGATCCACCACACTAGACTGTTAAGGCCACTGTACCATTAAATACAAAGGCTTTGCAATACAATAAAGGCACGTTTATAAAATATGCAAATGTTTCTCCACAGCACTTTTTATATTTGTGAGTCTCTTTATTTTTTTCTTTTTTTTATCGCAAAAACCTATTTGTAGCTTTAATATAAGCGGATAAAATCGTCTATTTTTGCAAATGTTCTGCAGCAATTTTCCTTTTTTTTTCTCCTTTTTTTGCGTTATTAAAAAATAAAAGTAGTAGCTACATACAGCAGCAACAACAATAAGAGACTGATGAGAAAAAAAAAATAAAGAAATCACTGCCAGGATATTAAAGTTCTTATAGGGCAGCAGTAAATAGTATGTAGCAACACCAACCAATAACCGAACACAACGCACACAACACACAGCCAAAAAAAGAAAAATAGAAAAAGAGCTCCAACAGTTTTTATTTACAGGATTGGAAGGATTTTTTTTCTCTTTTTTTTTTTCTATAAAAATCTATGCGTATTTATATATATTAACATGTGCATGTATGTGTACAATTTTATTTTGTAATCTAAAGCGGAAATTTAAAGAAATTTTTCATTATGACTCGTTCAAGATAGAAACAAAATGAAAAAGAAGAAAAGAATTTTTTTTTTCCATTACAAAATATGCAATTTATGCTAAAGACCTCGTAAATATTTTATGATTTACAGAGAAACAACAAAAAAAAAACACAGTACAAAACGATCAAGGTTAATACAGAGGGGGTTGAAAATCTTAGCACTGGTGGTGGCGTGGCAGCAGGATTACTTACTTGTCATAAACAATTACGTACGGTATGGCATCACCCTGTTTTCTCTTTCTCTTGGCGGTCTATTATTTCTGTTATGGAAGCTTAAAAATTCAATTATTTGTAACAAACAACAACAACAACAGCAACAACAATTTGTCAGAGAGTCTTTAACAAAAAAAAAAAAAATTTTTTTTTGTTGTATTGTTTTCTCTGGTGTTAGTAGTAGCAGTAGTAGGTATTATACCATTACCGGGGCTAATTTTATTGGATTTACGTTACGTTGTGAGTAATAAAATTATTAAAAAAATATTTTAAATTGAGTATGAAAATGAAATGTAGATTTAATAGGTCAGATTTACATTTCGCAGTGCAAGGCAGAGAGAGAGACAAGATTGAACTAAAATATCTTCGATTATGTTGTTTGTAGAAAATCGTTTGAATGGGAAATCTCTCTCAAACTGGCATATATCACGGGATACGATGCCATTAACTCTCTTCCAATACAATTTAACATAAAATCTCTGTTTTAAGCGGAAATGTTTATGACATATGCTTCCACGGCTCGTTCTATACTCTGGGAAATCTCGTTGAAGTCTAGAACTTTATTAAATTATAAGAGTTGACTGAGGCAAATGCAATCAATATGGAATCAAAAAATTAACTTCATTCAGTGATTCGAATCATTCATCATTCAATTTACAGTCTTAGTTATTGTTGCATTTACAACAAAAGAAAAAAAGACACACAAGCAAGAAACAGCAAGCAGCCAACAGAGCAAACAGACAACCTCTAGTGAGTATTATAGTGGCTCGAAAGTAATTCTACTTATATTGTGATTTTTGTATATCTGAGTCATGGAGAGTAGAAATCAAAAACATTATGCGTAGTACTTCATACTTTGAACATGAGTAGTATGAGAAATTATGTTCGTGATTTGAATCTACTCATCTTTTTTTGCTTTGAATACTCATTGCTGATCTCTGATATGCTTGCTCCCTTAAGAGACACTGCAGGGAATTCGTAGAATACTGGAAAGCATAGGTCTCTAGCAATAGCTAAACAAAATTAAAAAATTCGGGTAAAATCAGGAGAAGAATAAAGTAATTGGGATGAATGGATGGGATTTTTTTATTTGGTTCAAGAATATTAATTGCTAAGAGACTAGTTTTAGAGCAGTTAATTAATAATAGTCTATGAGTAGCCTGAAATACAGGAGCAGGCTTCGATGCACGTTCGCTCTTAAAGAGCATAGACAGCTTGTGAACGGTATGCAAGAAGTCAATTTACGAATCACAAGCCAAATACCTCGAATATTATTTTTGTGGCCCTATCTAATCAGAGAAAAAGGGTCGACTTCGCTCTCGAACAACCGATCCTGGCGGTAAACCGCTTACTAAAGGCAAAATCAAGAATAAAATCACAGTTTTGGTTAATAAGGAAAAACTAAAGTAGAAAGACAATCACTTCCAAACCATACGGTGAACAAATAAAAGATCAATCAATAACTAGAATTCTAAAACGATATCACAAAAATATTTTCCACATTATTTTAAATACTGTGACGTCTTCTCAGTACTTGCCTAGACAAAATTAATTCAAAAGCATCATTGTTAGCATAGGAAATTACTTCCCATACACACATAGAAAGCACTTTTAAAAAACTAAGATAAACAAAATTCATTGCAATTGCTGCCTTTATTAGCAAGATACTCAAAACAAATCCTGAGCTATTACCACAGTTAATAGCTAACTAACCTTTTCTGAAATTAGAAAAGAAAGAAAAAAGAAACACATGGGTGAAGTACTTCACCTGCTTAAAGCAATTTACACGAAATATATTTTAAATCTCATACCGTAAAAGCGTTACTGTAGCAAATTTCTTAACGATTTTCTTTTCTTCTTTCGGAGAGGAAACATTGCAGGAGAATTTTTTTTCTTTATTCTAATCTGCCATAAATTATCGTAAATAGTTTCAGAAAATCTCTGGAGAAATAGAAGCGCACACAAAAAAAGGGGAATCTTTATAAAAATTTATGACACCAGCTTCTAAGCTAAGCAGTAAAAGGCAAGAACAAATTCTCTTTAAACTTTTAAGCACTGACTTGCTCGAAAAAAACAGGAAAGAAAAAAAGTTCTTTGAAAATATATTGAAGACTTACATGTGTTTGTGTGTGCTGGTGGTTGCTGGTTTAGTTAAGCTTTTTTTTTTTTAAAAAATTGAACCTTTTGTAACTCACTTAATTGCTTAAAGTATTATACGATCTGTTATCATATGATTTCAACTGCAAATGTGTTGTAATTTTACTTTAAATCTGCTGCTACAGCCTGCTCTACAAAGAAAACAAACAAAACTTTTCAATTCTTTTTTTTTTTTTTAATTCATTCGTTGGAATAAAGAAATTAAATTCGAAGGCGAATATGTTTTTTGTCTACGTCTTCACAAAATCCATTTTCATTTATCAGCATAAAAACGAAGGAAAAAACAAAAAACAGAACTTTTTTTCCATCCCCTGGTAAATTTAAGACACCAGTATTGTGTTTAATATTGACGGCAGCGCTCTAAAGAAGGAAAAAGCAGTAGAGTGTTGCATAAAACTATACTGCCATAAAGACATTTTAAATTGCCATTTAAATGCCATAACATATGGGTCTTATGGTAAATGTATGCGAGAGCAACTCGTACATATCATATCCCCCCCAAAAAAAAAGATATTCACACACTTAAGAGCGTTAAGCAAAATATTTACACTCTCATTATGTTTATACATGTATGTATGTATAGTGTAAGGGAAGTTTCATAAAATCATTGAAATTTAATCCGCGGTAAAATTTATCCATTGGGCTTGAAATATTTCAAGGGAAATGTCTTTTAGGAAATTAAAATGTTCCTTTTTTAAAAAGCATGTACATACATATGTAAATACGTAATTGGTCATTACAACCTAGGCGGTCAGTATTACTAACTAGCTTATCACACCACTTTTGTCATTTGTGTTCATTTATCCATGAGTGGCACCATTTTTAAATTTGACTCCGAAAGACAATTTTTTTTTTTTTTTTTAAAAACTTTTCATGACAATTTTATTTACACTCGTGAGTATTTACCAGAAATCTGCTAGAAGGCAGCCACTGAAGAAATATGTTTTCATAATTCATTTTGTTTGCAGATGTCTGATCGAGGGGTTTGATCCCCCTGCTTACAAGACTACGACTACTAGAATAATAATCTTTACTTTGGAGATTTCAGTCCAGAATGACAGGACATGGGATGCAAAGAGTTTCAGACGCTATACAGCCAAAGCAGAGTACTGCCATAGGAGGCGGAAGATAGCCTCTTACTTCTTTTCAGATTCACAGCATTTACAGAAGTCGTGCGTGGGAATGCCGAGACTATTTACATACCTTCCAATCGAGCAAAGGTCTGCGAAGGCGTAATAGTGCAAAGTTTGGCAACAAGGGGAAAAAAGGTTATTAGTCTTCTTTTTGTCTATATCAACCTTGCAAAGCCTTGTTTTAATTTATTTTTCTCCTAAACCTTATAGCCAAAAAATTCTTGTTCGAACACTTATTTCTTTTGGCTCTAAAAAATACTTCAATGGCAACCCTCCCTCTGGCTATAAGATATTTCTACAATAATTTTTATTTTCAATTGTCTCCCAAAATTAATTAGAATTTGTTTTTTTTTTTTTAGAATAAAAATCTTTTTAATTACCTTTTCGTATTCAATATTCAAGTATTCCAATAGAATCTCCTCTTGAAAACTTAAAACTGTATTTAACAGCTATCACAACAATAACAACACGATCAAATTGAGTACAAATGCACTTTCTTTTCTTTTTATTCACTAACAAGCACTTAACACGCATTTATTAATTTTCTTTTTAAATATCACTTGCTTGCACTTTACTTTATAAAATAAATACGTATTATTTCCCTTTCATTTCAATTTATTTTCTTTTTTACTCAGAATTGTAGAATTTAAAAAAATTTTCACACACTTAAACCAGCGAGAAGATAAAAGTTATTCTGACGAAATTAAAAAAGGGTTGCCATATTAGTATGTTCGGTGGCTAATGAGTAACAGTGTTGCATTTGAATGGAGTGTATTTTAAGGAATATTTAAAGGAATTTCAATTACAAATATTAAAATGGCCTACAAGTAGAATGGGGACTAATGAATATTTTTAATTTTTAACGCAGTTTAAACTGTTGAAAGTGATTTAAGTTTTCTTAAGTTAACTTTCAGATTTTGCAAGATTTATGTGTACAAGAAGTCTTTCGGAGTCAGAATGGCTAGTAGTTCGTTGCTTTACAAAGTTGTACAAAGTTCTAGAAATAGCGCTGAACAAATTATTGAAAAATAAAAACTTTACACGTGAAGAAGCGGAAAATAATTTAAAAGCTTTTGACGTGCGTCAAGACATCAAATGCTTATTTTATTCGGGATCATACTTTCAAAGAAAAATTTGCCTGGTTTGATGGTTGAAAAATAAGACCTGTTGCACGTTTACTGAGTACTATCCATTTGTTAACGTAGTCTAGTCGGTAGTGTGTTGACTTATTAGATATGAGGTTTCGGAACAAATCTCAAGTCAAACATTTCTTCGGCGTCTTTCTCTCAATAGATTTCTGGAAAAATTTGTGTGAGTAAATAAAAAAATTGCCATGAAAAGTTTCTCAAAAACTTTTCATTCAGAGGCGACTCTAAACTGTAGCACCCTTTACTTATGAATAAAATTAACATACACACAACATAAGTGGTGTGAGATTTGTAATGAACAATTCTTTGTATTTATTAGTAGACTTTCCTTCTTTCCCGTAAAGATAAAAGAATCCATTTAAGTTAGTTAAGCACATAGGGCAAGCCAGTCGAAAACTATACCAACTCCGAAATAAATCCCGATTTGGGGAAAATCTTTACTTTGAAGACTTTAGTCAAGAATGACACGACATAAGGGATAAAGTACCTCCGACGCTATATTGCCAAAGCTGAGCACTGACACAGTAGGTGGAAGATAGACCCTGACCAGTTTCTCAGCGACACAAGGTTTACCTTTAAGTGATCAAAATTTTCCTGAGCAATTTCTGCTATCCATCGATAAGAAATGAGGACAT
>QOCX01000375.1:0-22363 GCA_005959815.1 Sarcophaga bullata | reverse complement strand
AAAAGGAAAAAACAACAAAACAAACAAATTAAAATAAGTCTCATTTGCATTTAAACACAACCACTGCCAGAGAAACATATTTTCTTTGGTTCCTTTATAAAATACCAACCAACCAAAAAAAAAAAAGAGGGTGCCTGGTAACCCCATTTTCAAAGGAAAGGCTAGCAGAAGAAATTGTAGAAACTGGGTTGCAGGATACTACCAAGCATAAGCATATTTTTATAAACGAGGATTTTTTTTCACAATGTTTTATTTTTCTTCTTCTTCTTCTTTGTATAACCCAAAGACAAATACCAGCTTTTTTTATTGTTTTTATTGTTTTTATTGTTTTATTTTCTTTTATTTTTTTCTCAAATGCTTTTTTGTTGTTTGTTATGATTCCAGGGCATGCCCGCATCATAGTCAAGCATCATTTGTAGTCATATTTTAAAGCGTATGTAGGCCACATTTTAATGATGTTCTCTGGCTATGATGTTCTCTCTAAGAGGAAATATAAGCTACAACAACAACAACAACAATAACGACTACAACAATTTCAAATATCCTTTCCTTGAAAGGATACTTTCATTCATTTCACTGTAAAACAACAGCAATAAAACGAAAAGAATAGAAAAAGAAAGGAAAGAGAAATGAATGACAATAAATGTCATAAAAAGAAAGGAAATTATTGCATGGCATATTGGTCTTGGCCTTATTAAAATCAATTGTTGCATAAAGATATTTAAATTTTTATTTATTGTTGTTGTTGTTGCTGTTGTTGTATATCTTACTCTCTTTCTCTTTTTCTTCTGTCTCTCTCTCTCTCTCTCTCTCTCTTACTCCCTCTCTGTGTAAAACATTAATAATGTGGTTTCAACGGTTTACAAGCAACAACGAATATCTCTGTGTATGGAAGGAATTCATTCAATCATCATGAAGAATTCGTATTAATATCCTACAAAAAAGGATTTTTTCTTCTTTTCTCTGATTTTAAATTCAAATGAAATTGAATTGAATACAGATTACAACAGTGAGCCAGCTACGATTGTACCAGAACGACTGTACAATGGCCTACAATCAGTGTGTGTAAGTATTTTGATGTTAAGTGGTCTTTAAAATATTAATGGTGAGCAAAGCTTAGGACTTAGGGTATTATAAAGAAGACCAATTCTGGGCCCAAGCTCTCATAGAATAAGCTTAATTAAGTACGAGCTTCATTTGAAATACGACCTTTTAGAGGAAATGGAGCCTTAGAGCCCATATTCTTCATTAAATGAATAATTTTTAGTGTACGGCGCCTCTGTCTATTGGAAGGCGTTTGCAGTCTCAAAATGCAACATCCACGCCTAACACCAGTTTAGAAGCCTTTTGCACTTTCAAGTATTTTGCCTACCACACCCAGATGCCTTGTCAAATATGTCTCTCAGATGCTCAGGGTATCAGCTGAACTCAAACAATTTCGAATTGGCCACATCAGCATGTTACGGGAATTGGAAGAGACGATCAAAGGGGTTCCGACGGAACTTTGGTTCTTATAGTGTTTGGATATCATCCAGAAGCGGTAGAGAAATATGGAATTGATTTGTAGAAAGATGTTACGCTAAATACATAACGTTACCAATAGCAGAACTACCTATCTGCTCTAGTCTTTTTACCACTGTAAAGAACCAAAACTCTCTTAACCTTTAAAAGAGAATCGATTAAGGCATTGTTATCGGGTATTATAGGACTCATGTTGCCGTGTGGATAAGGAAGAAATTAGCATAGCGATAATGGTTGTTCATTGTGACGAAACTGTCAATTGCACACTCCTGCATTAGGGGAATTTTTTTTTTCTCTGAAAAATTTCACATCCAGCTTTCTGTGTGAGATTATGTCAAGTAATCCACACAAACTCTCTTACCTAACATTATTAACGTGACCTCCATTACATCGTTCTGCAATGCAGTCGGCATTGTTTACAACAAATTGTAGTCACATGAGGCAAAACACCCTAAACACTATTTCCGAAAATGCTTGTGAAGCTACTGCTTAACTTAATCCAAATAATTTTTTTATGAGTTTAACAACGACCTTCATGGAATAAATGCTTGGAATTCATTGTCTTCAAACATTTTCGTATGACATGTATTGTGTTTGGCTTCAATGTGAAATTGACTACATGTGAACCTAAATGTTGGAAATAAATTCAGAATCGCTGAGAAAATTCTAGGTCTCAGCCAGTATCACAACCTGGCTTTTCACACCACTTATGTTGTGATTGTATGTGTTAGTTTTATGCGTGCATGGCAGGTCCAACAGTTTAAAGTTGACTCCGAACGACAGATTTTTTTTAGAAACTCAGAGTCTTTGCCAAAAATCTTCTGGATGAATAAATGTTTCTGGAGTTTGAACGAGACCTCATGTCGAACAAGCCAACACAATACTTACTAGACTTCAAACGACTTGACATTCAAATTGTAACTAGTGCCACAACGGCAAGGTTCACATAGTAGCATGGATAACAATTATCAATCTAGCTATTGACAATAAGCCTCACTGTACTCATGCAAATCGTGTAGGGTATACGAAATTCCAAAAAAAAAAAAAAAAATTATTTTCTTATGATTTATTTTGGCCAAAATCGATAGCATTTTACCCTGACCTTTTTATAGTCATTCAAATATCAAAAAAAAAAAAAAGTATCTTATTTGTGTTGGTGTATGTATGTATCTTGTTGCCATTGGATGTGATACGTATGGAGTACTACAAGTGGTATTTGGTTGCAGCTTCTGCTGTGCTAGCTAAGTTGTGCTGTTATTTTAAGCATCATCCAAAAATTGAGTTGTTCGATATAAAACCTGAAATATAATCTTTTCTTGGTACTTGAAATACTTTTCATTCTTACTTATTTTGAAAAAAAAAAATAATGCGAGTGTGTGTGCGTGTGTATGTGTATACATATACAATATTTAATAGCATACAATCGAATTTACTGAAATAAAATTACTGCATTTGGAACACTGCAGGAGAAAAAAGAAATGAAAAGAAAAATAAAGAACAAGAAAAAATTGTCCTTTCAATTTAAGAATTTAAGTCAAATACTCGGATAACGGTATCGCAAATTTTCGTAGTAAAGAATTTGTAAAAAAGATTACTTTAACGTTACAATTTGCAAGGATTTCTTAGGAAATCTATTCGAGTGTGATTATAAACTAGTTTTAGAACCCTGATAACATATAGCGAGTAAAGGTTGTTGTATGAACTAAATTTAAGTCAATTTCAATGAGTGGCATTACTATTCATCTATGCTCTGTAGATCAGTTGCAAAATACTCTTTCTTAGTAAAGAATTTATAAAAAGATCAGGTTTGGTTAAGTTTATGCAAAGATTTCTTAGAAGGTCTATTCAAATATGATTTCAAACCAGTTGTATGTAGTAAAGGTTGTTGGATGAACTAAATTTAGAACAGTTTGAATTCCAATTTGACTTGAGGACATTTATTGGTTTGCTGCAATAGTTTAGTAGAAGCCAAACAAATTTTTTTTATGAAAATTCCTTTGAATTTTAAATACTTAAGAGGTCGCACTGCCCCTGTGAATAATTCTTTTGAATGACCCATGAGCAGCTGTCCAGAGAGGGAAGAGAGGACTTAATGAACACATTATCCAATACAAGAACCCAATGTTATTGCATTGTTTCTACAGGCAATCATAGTAGTCCAATAGATTGTGTCTTGATTCTTTAGCTACTTATGTGAGGGGTTAGAGTGAATGCTTCTTTAACATCAAAATTATCAGATCGAAAACGACCAACGACTTCCACTGTATTCAATTTATAGATTCTTTTGACAAACTTCAATGCATTCTTTTTCTGTTTTTATACAAAAAAAAAAACCCCAGAATAAACCAAATTTTTGCTCACAGTTAAAAGAAGTATCGCTTAGTCTAGTAGGTAGTGTGTTGGTTTATTAGACGGCAGCCAAGACGGCAGTTCAAGCTTTGACCAAGACATCTCGAACAAAACGAAACTAAGAAAAAAAATATTTCTTTCGGTGACTTCTCTCAACAAAATTGCAACGAAAAGTTTCTCAAAAATCTGTTGTTCAGAGTCGACATTACAATATAGGTCCCACTGTACATGTATAAAATTAATCCACACAACATGAATGATGTGAGAAGCCAAGCTAAAAGGTTGTAATGGACAAATAAGTACGTTTTTTCTACCCGAAGTTTTGCCACAGTGTGTTGACTTATTCGACGTGAGGCCATGGTTTAAACCCTAGCAACTTATTCTCATTAGTTTTCCGATAAGAACTCTGAGCGTAAGTAAAATTGCCATGAAAAGTTGCTTTAAAATCTGTCGTTCAGGGTCGACTGTAAGTACCGCAGCTCATGTATAAATTGAACACACACAACATAAGTAGCATGAGGAGCTAGGTTATAATCCTCACTGGAGCTAGATTATAATCCTGACTGTACCTTAAAGGCTTTTTGGCTTTGTTAAGCTTTTTTTGTCAATAATTTAATTCGCAAACCATGAATACAGCTATCAATGCATATCGCAATCAAGAATTAAGATTTTTTTTTTCAAATTTTTAGTGAAAAATATTTCAATTAAAAAACCTTTTCCAGTTCTCCTCAATTTAATTGGTATACATTTAAAAAAGAAAGAAAATGTTTATTAAAAAATAATAATAAAAAAAAACACAATTATTGCATGCCTTCTGCGTACCTTCCTTATTGATAAAGCACAGAAGATAGCAGGACGTTTATCGAATCTGGTTGATACGCTGTGAGGGTAAAAATATAATAAAGTCCGACTAACATAAGCCCTCCTATGAAATGGAAAAATAAAAATCATGAGAACAAAAATGCTATTTAATAATGGTATGTATGTGTTGGAATGTATAGCATTGATAAGTTAATTAGAAATGGTATATTTTCATTGTATCTTTTGATTTTCATAGAATTTATGAATTAATATTTTAAGTTTAGAGGAAATAAGCGTATATTTTTGTAAAAATCTTTTAAAATTTTTTATTTTTATTTTCAGAAAACATTCAGAAAACGTCAGTACAAAATATTGGTAAGTTAATCATGTAAAGTTTTTGGTCGCTACTAATTAGCTTGTAAGGATTGTTAAGCAGAACAAAAAAAAAATTGGAAATGATTTTTCCATTTCTACGTACATATTTCCATCATTTGTGGCATTATTACGAAAAATATAAATTCCAATCATTTGTACGTCAGTCATAGTGAATGAAAACTAAAAAGAAACAAGGGAAAAAGGGAAATAAAGAGAGAGAGAGAGAGAGAGAGAGAGAGAGAAAAAACTTATACTTATAAAAGGCAAATAATATTAAAATAGAATGTAAAAAAAACATTTATTGTTGTATTGTACTAGCATTTAGTCTCTATCTCCGTCTTCCCCCTCATTTTCGGTGTGTGTAAGTGTATGTATGTGTTTGTAATTCAAATATATATTCCTGCATATGTATGTTCATAAAGTATTTGTAAATAAACGCCAATAATTTTACTTTGCCCTTCATTGCATTGTATTCGTATTTACATACTACATATTGTATGCATACATACAAACATATTTACACACTCATACATACAAGCATATTTACAACTTGCATGGAACCACAACTACTCATCAATTTTGATATAAAAATGACATTTTATGGCCTTAATGAGATATTAAGCATACGGACTTTGTCGATGTAGGAAAATGAGAGGTAAAATAATGGAAAAAAAAGGAGGAAGGAATCACATTGAATTGTAATTTCATGAGACAAAAGACTTCATTCATTAATGAATTGTTGATTAAATTTTTTAATACACGGCCATAATTATGGTCTGTCAGCTGGATAAAGTTAACGCATTGTGTACTGCATAGGCTTGTGGTAAACACCACAGTAAGATAATCTACAAAAGCCTGCAGCATTTGTATAACTTATGAGTTCGCAGTGTCATACTTTGATACAGGAGTCGCCGTAGTCCTAGAACGCAGCTTGAACAACGCATGTTGAACAAAACGAAACATGAGCAAACAAAAAATCTTTCAACAACTACAACCCGCCCTCTCGCAGCAGTCATCACGCAAACATTCTGAGCGTAAATAAAATTCCTTTGAAAAGTTCCACAAGAAACCTGTCCTTTAGAAACTGTAGGCCCCACCACACACAAAACATGAGCGATGTAGGAAGCTAGATTGTAATCCTGCCTAAAAGGTTATAAAGACCAATAAAGCAAGTACGTAAAGATGTGGATAATATATCGTCTAGCCTTGGAAAATGGAAATATTTCATCCTCCTTTACATTTCCGTTACATAGTGCAGGGTTAAAAATCGTATTTACTCTACTTAAGTAAGTTAAGGATCCAGTTCAAACGGAAAAATCTCCCTGGAATAAGTTTTTTAAGCTCAATGTCTCACAACATTATCTTAAGATTCTCTTCTCAAATTGTCAGGGTATCGCTTTCCCTTTTCCCCCCTACTGAAGAGGCCCGTAACTCTGCCGCTTAAAAGCACTGTTGTTCACTAGTCTGCGCTCTTAATGAATGGACAACCAAGGCACAGGGATCCTTTTATTAATGTTTACCATGCCCAACAGAACTTTACTACTTCTATAGAGCTTAGCAACCCATAGTGCGCAATGCCATGCTTAAAAATCTTTTGCATTTTTCAAACTGATTTAATACAGCCAGCTCTGGCTGAAAGCAGTTTTGTTATCGTATTCTCTTTTATTGAGAGAGAGATTTAATTAAAATAATGTAAATTATTATTATTATACACATACACACATAAATAGATACATATTTGCATATTTGCGTATGTATTAAAATTCTGTGAACAATACGTTATTGAGTTATCAGTAGCAGGCAGGCAGGCAGGCTTCAGTGTAAGTACTTTTAAAATTCATTCATGAAATGAAAACTATTAACGAAGACTTAAGTGAAGACCAATAACAATGCAAAGCAATACAGTTAATGAATTATGTATGGGCTCTTTAAATTTTAAGTATTTTTTCATTAACTTAAGCTACATAAATAATAGAAATTCTTAAAGAATATTTCAATGATACTTTGTAACCTATTGATCTGAGATTAAAATAACAAAAGAGAGGGAACATGTTTGACAATATTTAAAGGCAATTAAATACATCGGAGACGTACGACAATATGGTACAATGGTAGCAAAGACAACACTTCCTTTTTGATATGGCCGAAATGGAATAATTGGATTTGGTTGGTATATGCTTTCAAAAGGATGATGCTACACGACATGCAATACCATCATTCTTCAACGTATTGGAGAACTGCATAGAATTCCAGCTTGTTTTATGTGGGGATACATAAACACTCTCGTCAACACAAACACAGCAACCATAATCTCAGAGAACATTATTGTTGTTATTGACGAGACGAAATCCAGAAAAAATATGAAATATCACATATGGATCACCGTCGACGTAGCGTCTTAGATGACAGAATTAGTTTCAAAAAGTGATCCTTCATTTAAAAACAAAGAAATTGGGTGCTCCCTGAACTGAAGCCCAAAGACGTTGATCGGTTCAAACAAAAGGATTTGATCGAAAAATGGATAGAATAGGACAAGTCCAAGCATAAGACAACATAAATAAGACATAGATAACGCTCAAAATCTATATTGGATCGTATAAAAAGTGTGTGATTCATTATGAGCTGCAAAAACACGCAATCATGACAGACTTGTACAGACAACAATTGGTCGAACAACGCCCGACTACATATTCCAGTGCCGGTCAAAAACAATTTGGAAATCACTTTGTCACACTTTCTGACTAGCAATTGTTTTGTTGGATCAGAACTTCAGAATACTTTAGAGCAGGATATCAAAAAAAATAAATAAAATAAAAAGAGCGTTTTAATTACATTTCATTACAATAAGTATATATACATACATACATACATGCATACATAAATACATACATACATACATACATACATACATCCATACATACATACAGACATACATACATACATACAGACATACATACATACATACATACATACATACATACATACATACATAATACAACATATACAAATGAGGCGCATATACTTCCGCCGTCTCGAGCAACCCCGGAACAAAGTAGAGCTAAAGATCGGACGAGACGAAGGACTTCCATGCACAAATGGCAGTCACGATGGAGAAACAGTTTAAAAGGGAATGGACATTTCACCTATTGCCCGAATAACCCCTTAGTAGTGGAGACCAATCCCCTGCGAGCTGAACAACTACACGTGACCAGTCGACTTGTCATGGAATGCTCAGGAAGTACCTGCACAGATTGGAACATGATACGTTTCCCCTATTTGCCCCAAGCTGTGTAGATGAGGAGGAGAAGATGCGGAGCATATTTAATATGCTGCCCCAGATTTTAGATGGCCCCGGTGAAACGAGTTTTGTACCAAACCGGCTAATGGAAGAGGTGATGGATTCTAGGATTCTAGGAGCCAATACAGCCAGAGAATGGCTGAGTTTATGCTGCAACTCCGAAGGTTGGGTGGAGACACGAAGGCGAAATTTAAATTAGTAGGGATAAGCTTTAAAGCTAACCACCTCCGCGAAGTAATACCCTTACGGCAGTCCCGCGGGGGGAGAGTGGTTGAAGTGTGTGCGGGGTGGGTTTAGTACGTAGGCACCAGTGATGGTGATCGTACACTCTTTTGTTGGAACAAAAGTTTCTTTCGAGGATTACCACCTCCGCTTAAACAAAAAAAAAACATACATACCATACATAGCAGTACATACAACATACATCATACATACATACATACATAACAACATACATACATACATACATACATACATACATACATACATACATACATACATACATACATACATACATAATAACATACATACCATACATACATACATATACATACATACATACATAACATACATACATCCATAGATACTACCATAGATCAGCAATTCGAATCATGTTCATAATTTCTGATACTATACGCATTCATACTTATTTAAATATCATACTCATACTACTCATATTCAAAGTTTGAAGTACTCATCATACTCATCATACTTAACACTACGCATAATGTTTTTGATTTTACTCTCCATGACTCAGCATATACAAAAATCACAATATAAGTATGAATAGCTTTCGAACACTATAATACTCACTGCTCTGTGTTTTTTGCTTGTGTGTCTTTTTTAAGACTGTAAATTGTATAATATTATGAATATTTTTTAATTTATGAATCTGAATGAGTAGACGTATGAATCAAACATATTGCGAAGGTTATGATCGATGTCAACGTTGTACTCATACTTATTGCAACTTGTACTCATAAATCAATGTTGTAGTGAGTACGAATGAAGCAGAGTAGTTAAATTTCAATACTTTTGACTCAGTCATACTCAAAATTTCATGGTACTTATGAGTACATAAAACATGCATACATAACGTGACATAACCAGCTCTCCAATAGCATAGTGAATACACAAATTGGTAGTTGAGATTTGAGGCGCTAACGTGATGGCCAAGTTTCTTAGGTCTAATTGCCTAATGCTAAGCAAAAATATTATTCTTAGACACAATCTATGTCTTTGGTTGCTTTATTTTAAATCGAATGTTGGGCAAGACTTCCAAATCGAATGCTATATTTTACAACTAAAGTACAGTGTATCGATAAGAAGTTCATTGCCTCTGGAACAAACTACTTAGGTAGCATAGTGAAAAATTTAACATCAGAAGAGGCTCTGACGGCAGGGTCAATATCAGAATATTATCATATTCGTTTGTATGGCGATAAAATCGATTGCATTCGTAAAGAATATGAAACAAATTCATTTAAGGATGTAATATTCTTAGATTATGGGAGTTTTGATTCGAAATTCTATAAATTTTATTGCTGTTTGCTTGGATAGAATTGCAATTGATATCCATGCAATAATACTCGTAATCGTATTTAAACATACTTTATTAAATCTTGCATTTTATTATTAACATTAAGCCTTTTGTCATTAACCATTTATTGTATATCCTTGTAAGCAGCACTACAGGACAATTTTCAATATTCCATTTGATACATTTGCTGTACATCATTTATCGTTCAGAGTAATAAAGAAAAAAAATAGAATTTTAAGAAATCCCACTGGGACTACAGTTGGTGAACAGTTAATGGAAATAAAGACTCGTCATATGCATTAATAACCATTGTAATGCTCATCTGTATTGGCAACAATGCAAATGTGAATAAATTATTGTGTGGTTGATTTCTTTCTGATAACTATGAAAGAAGCAGCAAAACTATGATAATAAAATCTGGTTTTATTTATTCGGAAAATCAAATAATGATTGAAAAAGTTATCAAATGGTAAAGACATAAAAAGCCTCATAGAGTGCAACAGCGTGACAACAGCGTTAACATGGTGTACCCAGCAATTGCTAGAATAATGTTCACCCTTTATTTGTGAGAGACAATCGGCATTTACTCTGTGTGCGTGTGCATGTGATATTGAATTCCTATTAACCAGAGTAATTATTTAATAAATTATTTACAATTTTTTATTCATGATTACAATGAAAACTTTTTGTCGTTGGACTTGAAGTTTTCAACGTATGTAATTTGTAAATTGAATTATTGAAGGATTTAAAAGGGAAATTTATTTGTTACGAATTTTCTAGGATGACATCTGGTCGTTATAATTGAATTGCTGATATCAGAAATATCAGCAATTGTTTAATATAGAGGCCAGAGACAGACGTTTGAATAGAATGTAAAACCTCAAAAAAAAAGAATTCCCTTACAATACCATCAAGCACGTACCTTTAGCTTTCTTGGTGTATATACTGGCTTTGAAATCATACGCGAAGCTTTAGCTTACTTCATTAAATTGTGTTGCAAAGTAATAGAGAAATTATAAAGCTATAAGAAAAAATAACTTGACCTTTGACCTTTACAAAATTAAGAGATAATAATACGAAATTAAACTTATAAACGGCATTTCATTGTAGAGCTGACATTGAATCTTAACAGGGAAAATAAATTTGAATGTTTAACACCCACTAGGAAAACAGATTTCTTTTGTTTTTTTTTTTTGTGTTGATTTCTCTTTATGCTAGTAATGTCAAATGGCAATAAATTACAGAGTATAAATCGAATTTAAAGAAATTTTTATTTCGATTTATATTGCTGCGCATAAAACTTTTCAAATTTAAGTTTTCTTTACAATTTTTTTTTTTTGCCATTTTTCATATATGCCTGGTATGTACATACGCTCTGATTTTCATTTTATTTTGTAATGAAAATTTAGCTGAGAAATAGAGGGAGAGAGGGAGAGAGAGAGAGAGAAAGAAACTTACTCTGGCCCTTGCTATGGTAAATCCAATCAAAAAGTCACAAAAGTTTTTACATTTAACGCCTCATAAAAATGTTTTGGAATAAAAGAATAAATAGACTCTCTCATAGATGATAATAATGGTAAGTAAAAATAAAAAAATAAAAAGGAGATGGCAACAACAACAACAGAAAAAACAAATATTAAATTGAATACAATATGACAATATGACTGACTACTCTGACTGAATGATTGCCTGATACAATGTTAGTGATTTTGAAAATCAATCGCAATCACTCAGTCTTTCTTTTATTCTTTCATACTTTTTATGCCAGTTTAAGGAATAGCTATGAAGCTGAATGGATGATTAGAAAATGTCACCAGTAAACATTGTAAGAGAGGATTTACTACACAGAAGATTTACTATCGATTTTATTGATGTGCGCAAAAAGAAGAAGAAAACATTTAATCCCCCATAAGACTTTAACAACAGACACGGATAAAATAATAGCACTTTAAATATATTGAGAGTATTGCATCAAGCCAAAAGTATGCCTAGTTTACTTTTTCCTAGTGCAATAAATCAAAACATATAATTTGTTCGTTGCTATTTTTTTGCCTGCCACTGTAGTGGAAAAAAAAAAAGAAAAACAAAACTGATGGTTGGTTTGAAAAATTCTTACACACATCACAAGTAATAAAAAAAAAAAAGAAAAAAAAAATTGGCAGAAAAAAACACAGGAAAAATCTCAGTACAGATTTGTTTAGTGGGTCCAGTGGTTTGGGAGCCAGAGTCAGCTCAAGAAAAAAGAAAACCAACAATAGATAAATCTCACAGATCTCAGAATAATAAAAAAACAACAACTACACGAAGAAACTAACAACAATAATAAAGCAAAGAAACAATAAAAGAAAACTCTTATATTTTGAGTCTTGACTAATATTTGTTTGGTTAAAGTTTTGTTCTTGTCACAAGCATTTAAAAACAAAACAAAAAAACAAAAAAACCAAGCTAAGAAATGCCTTAAGCTATGCAATCTCAACAGTTGTTTTTATCTCTTGAGATAACCCTGAAAGTATACTACAAATTTGATGGATGTTATTGTTGAGAGAGAAACTCAAACTACTACCAACACACTTTGTTAAAATACAATACAAAAGCATTTCGAAATAATTTCAGAAAGCAAAACTTCCTGGTAAACTATAAAAAGAAATAAAAAAAATCCTTAAAGTATGCCATAAAATCAAAACATTCAAGCATTTGTATTTCTTTTGAAGAAAGAATATTATTTTACAGATGTTGCTACAATTTAAAATGAAAACTCTTTTCATGGAGAGCATAATTAATGCAAGCAAACAAATTTTTTGGTTTATAATCAACAACAAAAAATTTTCACTTAAAGATCCCTAAAAATATGGTGGGGCATATGCCTACAGTATTTAAATAATATTCTTTAAAAGACTTTCAACTCATAAAGCTCAAGAAAAACATTTAGAGTCCACTGAGGATCTCTTTTCATGGACAACATAATTAATGCAAACAAATTTTTTGCTTACAATCCACAAAAAAGAAAAATTTCTCTTAAATATCCTAAAATATGCTGCAATATATGCTTACAGTATTCAAATAATTAATTGTTAATTCTTTAATTATTAATTCTTTAAAAGACTTTCAACATATACAAGCTAAGTAAACATTTGGGTCTATTGGAGATCTCCGATCTCCCAGTCCTATAACGAAACCATTCATTCATTCTTATATTATATCATTTGCTTTGTTTAGTTCATTCAGATTAATCAAATTTATTCCAACTTAGTAGCAAGTACTAGCATGATAGGGTTGCCATCTGTCCTTAATTGGAACGAACAAGTATTGGGTGCAGCGATGCTAACGTAAAGTGATACTCTCGAATGTTTACACAACAAATCTACGTATGTGACTACGAGTTTCCCCCGAGGAAATACTGCTTAAATAGGCTACAATATGGGAAATAATATCATGGCTCACTTGGGCATATATAGGAACAGATACAGACACAGCATGATTCCTTTAAATTACAGATCAAACCTACTTGCAAAGTGTAATAAATTCTATGATCGACTTAATGCCATTTAACGACAGCTTTGTTGGACTATTGAGAAAGTATGATTCAAACTCCAAAGAAAGTGGACAAAACTGTCTTTCTCTTCGACTAATGTACAATCTCTACTGTAATTTGTATGTAAGTGAGAGGTACTAACGCCACGCCAACACAAATATCATTACGATCTAATTTTAAAAAAATTTAGTCAATCAAGTTTCTTTTACAGCCTAAGATCTAAAACTCAAGAGCTGTCAACGTCAAATAAATAAATTGATAGGTCTAACTTAGATAAAAATTCGTTCCTATTTTCATAAAATGTAAATTGGTATTGTAGCGAGATACAACTGCTCAAGCAAGTTCATCGATTACAGAATTGACGCAGAATTGATCAAGACAGCAGCTGCCAACTAAATGGAATTTGAAAATTGCATTCGATAGAGATCTGCATGGCACTGGGTTACAAGTTGAGAAAGAGTATCATAGACCTTACAGAGGATCCAAGCGAGTTATTGCTTCTATTTCGTTCTGCAATGCAGAATAGTAATTCAGAAGGCATGCATAGACATATTTTAAGATTAAGCCCTTTGGAAGGGAAAATCCGCCTTCATGGCATTCTCAAGTTCAGAACCTTTGTTGTGGACTTCCACTGATGCCTTGGAGATGATATTTTGCGGCGACCCATCTTCTCTTCTTGGATTTCTATTCTGAAATCCCGGGACATGAGACATGAGACATAAAAATTTTTACTTACAGCATGGATATACTTAGATAGGAAAGACGAGTGCTCAGAGGGAATAATGTGATAACAAATTAAGACCCGACGAAGATCTCTGTTGCGGAAAGCCAGCTCGTTAGATGTGGAAAACAGAATTATAGGTATTGGCATAAAGTTTGCTGATTCTTCTTGCAGTATTTGGGAAAGACAGAGCAAAACCTGTAACAGATCTAGGAAACATTTTACCAGTTAGATGGGTATGACGAGATATCTCGTCACACACGAAATACTTCTGCAGCAGGGATGACGGCATTTTTCGTTACGTTTAAATTTTTATGCAGTTGAAGAAAAATGTATACTCCGGTTAACAAGTAAATATCGTTTGGTTGTTCGGGCGAAAACCAGAATAGACACTGGCAATCAATCACTTAAGCCTGTACAGCGTTCTTCACACATCTCTGTCAAAACAAAGTTGAAAATATTTAATTTGTGTGTGTAATTTACACTGTAAAACGAATGAAGACGATCAAAGACAACGGCAGTTCGAAAAACCAGAGCTTGCGACAAATTATGAGAATATTTTGTGCAAATGACAGTAAGGATGACAACTCATGTGGTGGTGACAAATCAACTTCAGACTTTAGCAATGGATAGCTTTTAATGGAGGGTGATGCAATTGTCTACTTGCATGGTCGCTTATTAGAGCACAGCTTTGATTTTTGAGCTCTAGCCTTGAGACCTCTAACAAAAGCTCTGGAAGTAAACTAAATGCCAGAAGATAAATGCAACGCACATAATACAGATGATGTGAGCAGGAAGGAACAAAGTTCTATCTAGAGTCTGGAGCTATAAACTGAACCAAATTATAATTTTAGGGTCTAATTGGTAGCTGAACAAGACAATTATGTGAATACTAACACAAGAATCTTGGAGCTCGATTTTAAAAAAAATTGGTTTTGGAATTGAAATACTTTCTTTTGATAATTTTTTTCAAACAAAGCTGTCAGAAGAAAACATATGAGATATCATACATTACAGTCTGCTTGCTTTAATGATTGTCAAGGTTTTGAAGATTACATACATAATTGGCCATTACAACCCTTCAGTCAGGATTACGGCCTAGCTTCTCACACCACTCACTTATGTTGTGTGGGTGTTAATTTTATACATGAGTAGCGGGACCTACAGTTAAAGTCGACTCGAACGACAGATTTTTGAGAAACTTTCATGGCATGTGTATTACTCTCAGAGTTTTTGCCAGAAATCGCTGAGAGGAAGTCGCCGAAGAAATATTTGTTTTTCATATTTCGTTTTTGATGTGTGACCGGGGATTCGAACCCGGCTTTTCGTCTAATAAGCCATCACACTACCCACTAGACTAACGGCCGACTTTTGAAGATTACTTTTAAAAAAATTTTTAATACGCCAACCCAACTGTAATTGATACCAATTTTATCCTTTACCATCTGGCCTTTTAGACAAAGCAAGAAATGAAAAATATCCAATAAAAACGAGGAGAAAAAAAGGTTTTTAAAAAAAGAAAACATTCTTATCAAAACCCTGGAGACTAAAAAAAAATATCGTGGATGTGCTGTTGTTGACCCAAAAATACTAAAAAAAAAAATAAAAAAAAACAACAAGAACTACAATAATAGCAAAAACAAAAACTATTTTAAACGAAAATTCTTTATTTGCCAAGCAGGAATTTTCTTTTTCAAAATCTCAAATCCAAAATAGAAGCAACAACAATAACAAAAACAGAACAAAAGGATAACAATTCAATAATAATCGTACATGAAGGCAAAACAGTCGAATAAAATCTTTTTAATCTTTAACTGGGAATTGTTTTTTTTTGCCCCTTAACACAACCAATAGCAAGGTTGGTGAGAGGCTTATTTCCGTCGATTTCCCATATGTAAACTTATGTTTGCCATATTTGTTGTTCTTATTGCTTTAGCTCTTGGCAAGACCTTAATGATAAATATTGTGAAGAGAAAACTTAAATTTCTATAATTTTTCATTACAGTAGCGTTAAGGGAATAAAATCAAGTAAAGGACAATGAGCAACAGAGATAGGGTGGAATTTTGAAAACACAGGATGATTCAAGTTGCAATATAATATTTTTTTGGTTAATCGGCTTTAAATGCTGAACGAAATACGAGTACGATAAGCTAGACGATCGGCATAATTGTTAAGGTCAAGAAATTCACATTATCCGTACATTGCAATGATGCACAGAGCCAACCACAGCCGTAAAGCTTCCATTAATTAAAAATTTGTTTATAATCTTGTATCATATGCATGGCGGGATCTAAAGTTCAAAGTTCAAATTTTTTGAGAAACTTTTCATGGGAATTTTTGTTTTTATTTACTCACAGAGTTTTTGCCAGAAGACTACTGAGAAGAAGTTATCGAAAGAAATATTTGTTCATGTTACGCTTTCAAATCCATGGTCTCACGTCTAATAAGTTGCCTTGTAGACTACGGAGTCTCTAATATTAGACTAGACACTGTTGGACATGTATGGATAAGAAGAGAATCAACTCACATCCATACGTACATAATTGGCCAACCCTTCAGTCAAGATTACGTCCTAGCTTCTCACATCACTTCTGTTGTGTGTGTTAATTTTTATACATGAGTGGAGGGAACTAAAGTTTACAGCCGACTCCGAACGACAGATTGTTCAGAAACTTTTCAAGGCAATTTTATTTTCTCTCAGAGTTTTTGCCAGAAATCTGCTGAGAGGAAGTCGCCTATGAAATATTTTTCATATTTCGTTTTTGATGTCTGACCGGGGATTCGAACCCTGGCCTTTCATCTGATTTCAGACAACACACTAGACCACGACGACTTCAGAATCGCTGATATGCTGCCTTATAGATTGCGTAGTCTCTAATATTAGACTAGACACTGTTAGACATGTATGGATAAAAAGAGAATCGACTCACATCTATACTTAAATAGCATGGGCATTCGTCACAAATAGAGATTTTTAAGGGCCACTATCCGTTTCGTAAGCATGCAAAAATACTTAGCATTGCGATAAATTACTTCTGCTGGAATTGTGGGCCTGAGAAGAAAGAGGAGGGGAGGGAGACTGCCTTTCAGTACTTAATTGGTCATTATAACCCCCCAGTCAGGATTACAAGCTAGCTTCTCACAGCATTCATGTTCTGTATTTTTATTTTATATACGAATGGCAGGACCTACAGTTAAAAATCGTTTCCGAACGACAGATTTCTGAGAAACTTTTCATTGCAATTCTTATTTACTCTCAGAGTTTTTCCCAGAAATATTTTCTTCATATTTTGTTTTGTTGGAGATGTCTCAACTGGGGTTTGAACAGTTACCTCACGTCTAATAAATCAACATATTAGCTACTAGACTTCGAGGAAATAATTGCGAAATAGAGTAGGCTTTGGCCAAACCCTTAGTCAAAGCGAAAATGTAAGCATGGTCCACAAGTGTGAAAGGTTATCTATTAAGTGTTATCAAAATAGCCGGTCTGGTTAGGCTTTCTGCCTTAAAACATCTTACATTTCGAATGTCATACATATACTAAGTGAAAGTTTTGCTTTTAACAGCTGGAGAACGCTTAAAAACAGAGAAAAATTAATACTTTGGGAACATTACGCAATGATTATGGTCATAATAATCGTGTTAATGTGTAACGAAGTGACAACATTGTTAAGAAATTTTAGAGCAAAGAGATACGGATGTGGCCAGGCCTGTAAATCATTGTCATGCACGAACTACACAAAATATTTGGCATCTGTTAGAGAAAGTTGGATAGGTAATCCATATTTTTTGTTGATTTCAAAGCCGTTTTCAGCAATTCTATGTATTTTACTACAAATTATGGCAGATTTTTCATTTGAATTTGAACTTCCCAACCCGTGTTACAATTAAAACTGGCTGAACATTCACAAGACATCATAGTATAGCGCTTGGGTCCAAGAGCAAAATGTTTTCAATGCAGATACTTCAAACAAAATATTCTTCAGCGATGGGTACTCTTAATTATTAATCATGTCTTGCATTAGTTTCATTAAAACAAACTCCAACTTGTTAGAGGCTGTATGTACAAAAGGGTGTTCAAATAGCATCAGCAGTTAAAAGGCAACAACAATTTTAATATGCAAAAGGGATTTTTCTATGTTTTTTTCTTTTTTAACAAATATTTGAGAGAGGGAGAGTAGCAGAAAAAGAAAAACAACAAAAAACTTTTTCAATTTAGTAAAAAGCTTTCCTTTTTTTTTTTTCTTTCACTCAAGTTATAGTTGCTTGGTGCTTGGTGTGGGTGTGTGTGTGTCTGTATGTTTGTTTGTTTTATAACTTTAATACAGTCCCCGGAGTTATGATATATTTGTTGTAGAAATTGTTGTTGTTGTTGTTGTTGTTGTTGTATTTTTTTTAACACAAATGTCATATGTTTGTTATTAAAATTCATATGTATGTGTTTGTGTGTGTAAAAACAAAACAAAACAAAACAAAACAGCATAACATAAAATGTGAAACGGAATAAAAGTGAAAAAGAAAGAGAATGAAATTCCCAAATGAAATGAAAACTCTTTCACCCTAATGCTACTTGTAGTTTTTATACGTACATATTTACACATACATACGTATATATTTTTTCAATTTCTTTTTCTGTTTTTATTTCTTTTTCTGTTTTTCTCTTGCAAACGCATTACATTAGCAAACTTACATGGTAGAAAAAAAACACTGAAAATCATTAATGAGATGAATATTTTATAACGTCATCAACAACAACAACAACAACAAAAGTATTTGAAAACCTTTTAAATTTATCGCACACACACACACACACACTCACACACGCTCACACTTATGCATTAAAATTAGTTTTTAAAATAAATCACACACACACACACTCACACACGCTCACACTTATGCATTAAAATTAGTTTTTAAAATAAATTCCTTTTTTTCTTTTTAATATCACCTGGCATTAGCATATCAAGCTACATATCTACGTAGATACATACATACATACATACATAGTATATGCCTGTGTGCACTAAAATTTTAATATGAAAACACACCATAGTTGGGTATTTTACAATACGTTTGGATGGTAATTAATACATGAGCGGACTAACTGAGTTCGTAATTATTAATAAAAAAATTTAAATACAAAACACCCCCCTCCCCCCGCAGTGAACCGCTTTTAACATAACATTTAAATTACTTGGGAAAGAGACACAGGGTTTTTAGAAAATTGAGAAACAAGTAAAGAAAATTTTTTACAAGGAAATGTAGCTTGAAGACACCGTTGTCTAGTAGTTGAGATATTGAACATGAGGCCGCTGTTCAAATACCAGCTCAAACATCTCAAACAATACGAAACAACAAAAAAATCTTTCAAGGACTTACTCTCAGCAGTCTTCTCGCAAAAACTCTGCGTCTAAACTAGTCATTCGAAGACGACTTGAAATTGCATGTCCCGCCATTGATTGATAAAATTAACACACACAGCATGCGTGGTATGAGAAAGCTAGGTCGTAATACTGACTGACTGGGTTGCAATGAAAAATTATGCAAGTTAAGTAAGTAAATATAGCCTGAAGCTATAAGAATGACTGTTATTTACGGCTGGTATCTTACCAATGGCACTTTTATTGTTGTCTTCCAGCACTGGAATTGTGGCTGACTTGTCGCTGCACACGAGAAACTCCACATATCTCGTAATGTATGTTAGACTTTAATCATATGATCTTGTTCACCACACTCTAAAACATCAACAACATATTTCTCAAGCAGCACAAATTTTGGTTTTATTAAACCTATTCATGGGGACAAGTCACCATAGTACTGTGTTGGCTTATTAGACGTGAGGTCACAGTTCAAACCTCAGGTCAGAAATGTCCAACAAAAAGAAATACGAACGGAATTTTTCTTCCGCAACTTCCTATCAACAGATTTCTGGCAAAAACTCCGAGTGTAAATAAAAAAGTTTCTCAGAAACCTGTCTTTCGGAATCGACACTCTGGTATAAAATTAGAACACACAACATAAATGATGTGAAAAACTAGATCGTAATCCTAACTGAAGGGATGTAATGATTAACTGTGCATGCAGGGTTTCTCACTTGACATCAATTACATAGAGAGATCAAAGCTCATTAATTTATCTTGAAATGCACAACAGCAGTACGAAATAAATCTGCGAAAAGAAACCTCAAGTTAAAGTCCTTTGGGCAAAATACTCATGCTATTTTACACTCAAATTTAGAATCTTATTACTTATTACAAGGAATACTAGTATGAAACCCCCTATCAAGATTAGATACTGAAGGTTCATAGATAATCCTGAAATAGGACAGATCAGTGTCCAAAGAGAATAATGCGCCAACTTATTAGTCTGTAAATTAAAATAAAGCCATGACAGTATTTGAATTTATGACTGAAGAATGGTGTCCCACATTTATTTTCTCCAGAAGTTTCGATCTTATTCTGTTCCATTATACACTCTCCTCGATTACTTTGCTTCTTAAGAGCGAGTCATGTTGTTCTCTCTGTTAAACTCAGTTAACATTCAACAGCCATGTCACAAGTTTAAAGCGTGTCACAAGAAAATGAAGGAGTAGAGTAAATAAACACATTTTCTTCTGTCGTTACATTCGATAATAAGAGCACAGCAATTTAATAAAGATTTTCTATTGATTTTATTTTTATTAACTCTTCTCACTCTCTCTCTCCTCTTTTTTTCATCATTTTTTTTTTTCAAATACGTGTGCACTCATGAACCCATCTATTAATATACTCAGGCACACACACACCACACCATTAAATGGCTTGTTTTTGTTCCGTTTCCTTTCTCTTAAGTATTGGAATTTAAAATGTCACTGCCTTTTTATAAACTTCTCTTGTCTGCTTTTCGTTTATTTTGTGCCACGTTTTGATTATGAAATTTTTGTATTTTTGTTGTTGTTGTTTGTTGTTTGTTTTTTTTTTTTTTTTTATTGTATTGGCATGAGACATTTTTATTTAAAACATTTATTTGAACAAATATTGTGGAAAAATTTTGCTCCACTCAGACATGTGGCACGTTTATTCTTATTTTTTTTTGCTCTGCTTTTTTATGTAAAACAACAAAGAACAAGCAAATAATAACCTGCTTAAGCGAGTTGAAATACAAAAACGATGAAAACAACAAAAAAAATAATTTCGATAAATATGGCCGTACAAATAATGTGCGATTTGTTTTAAAATGAAGTTCAAATTTGGCAAATAAAAGGTTAAAAAACATATTCAAAGTATGGAGGCAAGTGGGTGGTGAAAATTTTAGGATTTTCTTGAAATTCAAAATTGAAAAATTTAACAAATAATAAGTAAATTACGGGTGGCCCCAATGAGGCAATACACAGTAGTGGAACTAAGAAACTAGCTTGTAATGTTAAATGACTTTTGATTTGAGTGTGGCTATGTTGTAAGAAAAGTTATTGCAAGATGTCCTTCATACATAACAAACGTACATGATTGGTGATTATAACCTTTCGATCTAACTTCTCACAGCAATTATGTTGTGTGAATTAATTTTATAAATGAGTGGCGGGACCTACAGTTTAAAGTCGACTCCAAATGCTAGTTTTCCGAGAAACTTCTCAGAGCTTTTGTCAGAAATCTGCCATTTATGTATGTATGTATGCATGTATGTACGTATGTATGTCATTCAACAAAACGATGACGACGAAAGAAGCTACTATGTACGAAAGGTTTTAGTTTTTTTGCTTGAAACCTTTTCAGAAAAACTAATTTTATCCTGTTAAAGTTAGTTGTGGGACTACGATGATTTAAATTACATTGTATTTAGGCTTTTATGAGTCAGTAAACAATATTGGTCCTTCGAATCTCATATTCATTTGAAGACTGCTTGTAAGCCCGACGTGAGTGTGACCAAAAGGGATTTGTCAATGAATCAGACAAATATAATCGAAATGTCAACTGAGCGCGTAAATGAGCATATAGTGCTGGAAAAAATTCAAAATAGGCAGAACGGAGTCCTAAAAAGTCTTTTTTTGGTACATGTTTGCGAAAAATCTTGAGAACATCCATTGAGAGCGAAACCTAAAGTCTAAAGAATTACGTTGCTCGAACCACAAAAGTTAGGATAGAGCCAGGTGGCCAGATAAGCAACTGAAAAACTCAAATGACAGCTCAACACATATTCGATTAATTATTTGAATCGGAAAAGAAAATATTCTTGTGTAGCACATCTCC
>QOCX01000374.1:104109-199193 GCA_005959815.1 Sarcophaga bullata | reverse complement strand
TAGAGTGAAGCCAAAGATAGAAGCAAAGATAGAGTACAAAAAAGACTAGTGCACACACAAAACCATTGTACAACAAGTTTAAAGACCAGTTGTGTGAAGTGTCAACAAAAATATTGTTTTTTCCAAATTTCTTCATAGGGTGTCACAGCGTGCATTTCTTCTGTTCAGTAAATTGGAAAGAAAAAACAACAAGAAAGTGCAGAAATGTTTTGGCTCTCGGGGAGCCGAACATCTTTTGAGTGTCGTTCGCGCAGTCGGGATCGAAAACTAAAGGCATAAGCAATGTTGTCTGGAATTCTCTCGCACAATTGTGCTATGGTATGAAATGGTAATCCCTCTGTATAGGATACCTTTATGTACGCCATATTTTTCAACGTGAACACTTTACTGAAATTCGTCTTGCAATACTGAAATTTTTTTCCATAGGTGAAATATGCTCCTACGAGACACAAGCATATTTCCGTTACTGTCACAGATCCAAATAAGTTGCAGTTTCACACTTTGAATCAAGAGAAATACACAGTTCCAGTGTACTTCGTAAATCAGAACAACAGAAAATGGAGACGAAAAGAGAACAATTCAGTATTGCATTTAGTGAAGGATAAGCTAACAAAATGTTTTGTGCACACGTCTAATACATACATAATTGGCCAATTACAACCCTTCAGTCTGGATTACGACCTAGCATCTTACACCACTTATGTTGTCTGTGCTAATTTTAAACATGAGTGGTGGGACCTACAGTTTTAAAGTCGATTCCGAAAGACAAATTTTTTTGCGAAACTTTTCATGACAAATTTATTTACTTTCAGAGTTTACTCTCAGGAAGTCTGCTGAGAGGAAGGCGCCTAAAGAACTCATTTTTTATATTTTTTATGTCCAAGATGTCTAAGCTAGGTGTAAAAGCACGGACTCTCGCCTAATAAGCTACTGATATTATACTAAGTCCTACATAATTGATCATTACAAGCCTTCAATCAGGATTACGACCTAACTTCTCATATCACCTATGTTGTGTGTGTTAATTTTTTTATACATGAGTTGCGGGACCTACAGTATTACAGTCGATTCCGAACGACAGATTTTTGTGAGACTTCATGACAATGTTTCATTTACGCTCGAAGAAATATTTGTGCGTATTTCGTTTTCTTAGAAATGTCTTGACCTGGGATTCAATCCCTGGATCTCACGTCTAATAAGCCAACTCACCTACTAGGCTACCGCGGCGATGCGAAAATCTGTAATTTTTAATACCGATTGATGAGCATTTTAATTATAGAAAAAAAATTTATAATCAAAGTAAACTATTGTGCACCCTGTATTTTATTTATTTACAATACAATTGAATACTAATCCAAATAGCCTTCTTTTAGCAGTATGGGTAAAAATCTACGCATATCCTTAAGATAATTTGGATGATTGTAGCTTAATGCCATTACATCTGTATTTTCCATAATTTGCTTTACATCGATATCCTTCAAATCATCCACATTGCTACTCATTAAGTTACCAAACATAGGCAAGAAAGTGGATAACAAAAATAAAGCTGTAATGGAATTGAAATTGGGAATAAAAAATTAAATCAAAAAACAACAAATATACAGAAAAAAAATAAAAAACTTACCCAAATGCCTACGACGGAGTAAAGCAATTTGAAAATCGGAATATTTCGGTAGTTTTCCTTGGAAGCCAATTTTCTTAAGGACTCTTATGAATTCTTCAAAATAATACAGCATAAATTCATGACGTTGAAGACGTAAATCTGGACTTAACATTTGATACTGAGTATATATCAGATCAATACTAGAGGGAGCATAACAGCTCATCTGATAGTCAACGAATATAACATCATCAGTTTGACCATTTTCTGCGGCACTGAATCGGAACATAAGATTTTTCATATGAAAATCACCATGATTCAAGACAAATATATCCTCTTGGCCTTGATTTAATTTAAAGGCATTGTAAAGATCACAGCAAGCATTTAGCATAACTGGTTCCATTTGTTTAACCTTTTCCAAATACGCAGCCAATTCTTCATGTTCCTCAAGGAATTTTATAAAATAGCCTATGCCGTTGCGTATAAGATCCATGGTCAATATGGTGGAATTTGAAAAGAGACCCTGTTGATATTTAGTGACCTTTTCATGTTCCTCACTCAGGCCCAGCATATAGGTGACAGCATGCATTTTGGCAATTTTCTTGTATACCATTTTCATTTCATCCACTGTTAATTGACGGCCACGTACAACATCAAAACCCGTTTGGCAAAGATCTTCAAAGATGATAAGCTTATGGGGTTCCAAGGCAGTGTAAATAACCCTAAAAAGTTTAACTTGAGGTTTAAAACATTTTCTAGGTGTAAGAATATCGTTTACTTACTCGGCTGCCAATTTAGTAGGCTCACCACAGTTATTTAAAATTTTTTCTATCAGCGGCAATGTTTCACTGAACATTGAAATTTCGGTTTCAAATACTCCGGACTCATTCAATAGCTCACGCTTAAAACACTCTTCTTCTGGTAGGGTTTTTATTATTAAAGATTTGATTTTATTTTCTTTAGTATCCTCTAAAGTATAGGCAACTTTACTTCTGAACATAATACTGCCATAGTGATCACCCTTAACACTAGCCGGCGTTACAATTAACTCGTCAATCTTAAAAGTTTAAAAACAATTTTTTTTTCGTTTTTTTTTTTTTTTTGTATTTAAAACAATGTACACACCTGTACAGTTTCATTATTTTCGTATTCTTTTAAAACTTTTTGTAGAAATTCTTGATTAATCCAAGTGGGTGGCACCAGCTCGTCTTCATTATAGATACTCATTCTTGTTTTTTTTTTTTCGATAGACACCTGTTCGCTTTAAAAACAAAACAATCAATAAAAAAATATTTTTTTGCTAAAGGTCGTAGCTTTCTAAACAAAAAAAAAAAGCTTTCGTTTAATCAGAATATTGCCTCAAAGTTTTGCCAGCGGTTCTTCAATTTCACAATTTGATTATCGTTGAATGTAACAGACGCGGAAATTAAAGAAATTTTAATCTTAAGTGGTGAAAACGAATGGGGAGAAACAAAACTTTGAGGCTGGAGTTGACTGATATGCACCCTACAGCATTTAATGTTAGCTGTTTGTCATACTTTTATTACAATTCCTGTAGAGCGATCTATTCAAAAATATCTTGTTTTGAACTGTTTTCAAAGTGTTAACTGTTATTATGACTAAGGACAGCATTCGGTAGAATAGTTGAAGGACTCTTAACGGGCTAGAGGCGTATTGTTTTAATTAAAAATAAGAGACTTCAATAGCTCTTGAAAGAAATCCCTCGAGGGCAAGCACAGATCTCTAACACGCCAGACAATCACATATAAATACTCTTTAGTAAAATTATAACTCAATGAGCACAGTTTCTCACCACTACACCTAATATAGCAATCTAATACATTTTGGCAAACGACTTTGTTCCCAAGCAATAACAGATTGATCTGTTATCGGTTTAGGAACTGCTTACTTACGTACTTAGATAGCCATTTGACACAATCCGATTAGGCCATAAGTCGAAAACAACATAGAATTCCAAGAGAATCGGTCTAATGCAAATCTTTCATTAATGTCTTACACTAAGCATAGAGAATTTCTTTTGAACCAGGTTTGAGAACAAGATAGAAGTCAATTTCTTACATCAAGTGCAAAGGGTATCTCTCAACCGGAACTTTGTAGAAAACTTTAGTATTTATTAAGTTATAATTGACTGCAGCTGTATAGAACTTTTCAATCAAAACTTAGTCGAAATTACATACATAATTGGTCATTACAATTAGGACCTAGCTTCCTACGCCACCCATACTGTGTGAGTTAATTTTAACCATGAGCGGCGGGACCTAAAGTTTAAATTCCAGTCCGTATTGCATATATTTGAGAAAATTTTCCTGGCATTTTTATTTATTCTCAGAGGTTCTGCCGGAAATCTGCTGAGAGCTAATTGCCGAGGGAAACATTTTTTTACATTTCGTTTTATTGAAGATATCTGAACTGGGGTTTGAACCGTGGCCTCCCGTCTAATACGCCAACATATTGTCTACTGTACTACGGCACCTTCGACTCTTGATAGATGATAGTTACCCATAATTTTAGTCGGAATTTTTATATTTTTCTGTAATCATTTGAAGTCTAATTAATAGCAATTAAATAATTTATTAAAATAAATAATACAATAAAAAAAAAACATAATTAATCTAAATAGCCCTCATATAATAAGATAGGCATAAATTGACGTAAAGCATCTAAAAATTGTGGAGTTTGATAGATTAAAGCAATCATATCGGGACTCTCAAAAAACTTGCTTGTATCGGTTTCTTTTAGTTCATCCATGGACTTGCCTAAAAGGCCAGTTATCATAGGCAAAAAGGTGGATATCAAGTAAACGGCTGAAAAAATAAAATCCAATTAAAAATTATTTTTTTTTTATTTCTTAAGGAACAATTAGCATACTTACCGAAATGCCTATACTTTATGCCAGCAATTTGAAAATCTGAAAACTTTGGCAATTCACCCTGGTATTTAATGACTTTTAACATTCTTAAGAATTCCTCAAAATAATATTGATTCAATTGGTTCCTCTTCAAACGCAAGTCATTGCTTAACATCATATAATGCGAGTACATGATATCAATATTTGCAGGAGCAAAAACACTGATCTGATAGTCCACCATTATAAGATCTTCCATGGTCTTCTTTTTACTGAATTTAAACATTAAATTTTTCATATGAAAATCGCCATGATTTAAAACGAATATATCGCCACGACCATTGTTCAATTTATAGGCTGTATATAGTTCCTTACAGGCCTTAGCCAATTGGGGTTTCATTAGTTTTACTTTTTCATAATACAGCTGGAACTCTTCATGTTTCGATAGTGTATCAAGGAACAAATTGATACCATTGGCCATCATATCGTTAGTCATTACCAGAGAGCTACTAAATATACCATCTTGATATTTAGTAACCTCTTCGTGGTCTTCACTCTGCCCTAACATGTAACTGACGGCATGTAGTTTAGCGATTTTACGATAAACAGCTTTAATTTCATCTTCATTGAGATAACGACCACGTATAGTATCATAGCCAGCCTGGCAAAGATCTTCAAGAATGATAACCTTATGGGGTTCCAAAGAGTGATAGATGAGCCTAAAAAAATAAAAAAATAAGAGTTGATTTAAAGTTGAGCTGTCTCTACGATACCCTATACTACAATGTGCTTTACTGTGTTGCAAGATAACTTCTCATACCAGCCACATTCATTGTGTTATTATTATCCATGAGCGATGGACTTAAGTGTGGTAATTTTATCGAATATCGGTGGGACCTACAGTTTATAGGGAATTCCGAACTTTCATTGCCACTAGTTACTCTCAAAGCTTTTATCAAAAAATCGACTTAAAGGGGACTTCAATTTCAACTTTAACCTTTGACTCTTAATTGAAACCATGAAACTAGAACTCCGAGAGTATAGCCTCAAAGACAATGAATATCATTGAAAGCGTAAAGCACCATGCATAGTATTTAAGATTTGCAAACCTTACCGAACTTGATCGGCATCTCATCTCTTTCATTGCATGCTGCTCGTTAATAGTACTTATAATCTAAAGAAAATAGTGCTGGGCCAAATACCGCGATGTAATTTAGATTTTAAAAAGCTTTGAAACTTGTGGAATGTCATCATTATTTCTAGGAGAGAGGCTGTACTATATATAGTGCGGTTGAGATGTTGCTCAAATGCAAAAGAGAACGAGAAAGTGATGAGAAACAGATTCATTACAGCAATTTGATTGGTCTTTTGCAGTTTTTTTTTTTCTTTTTTTGTTTGTGCTGAAGAGAAATAACGGGACTTGTTCCCGAAAATCCCATATTTTAAAGCAAATTACGTCTGTCACGTAGATTAGAACACTATTTCGCTCTAATTCTTTGGCGTACTGCTGCACACTTTTGGCCTTTGTTTTTGAAAAAAAAAATAAGTTTTTTTGTATTCTGCCTATGCAGAATACTCCTCAAACATCTAATTTTTACGATCGTATAATTTATTATTCTCTGATATAACTTACTCTGCCGATAAACGTGTTGATTCACCGCATTCTGCTAAAATTTTCTCAAACTTTGGCAAAGTCTTGCTGTACATATCAATCTCAGTTTCAAATAGCCGCGATTGCATTAACATTTCACGTTTCATATTATTCTCCACAGGCAATGTTTTAATGATCATTGATTTCTGCAAGACATTCTCTGCATATGTAAATTTATACGATACTTTACATCGAAACATAATGCTTGCATAATGGTCACCCTTTAAACTGGCAGGACTCATAGCAAATTCAAGAACCTATAAAGATAAACAGATATGATGCATTGTAAGTTTATTATACAAAAGCATCCGTACTACGACTCACCTCAATATCTTCATCATTTTCGTATTCACGTAAAACTTTTTGTAAAAATTCTTGATCTATCCATGAGGGAGCTATCAGCTCATCGTCATTATAAATACTCATTGTGATCGTAGTCAGGTGGTGTTATAAGGCGTTGGAAGTTCAAATTATAAATAAAATTTGTTTACTGATTAACCGTAGTATTTATACATAAAATTAATAAAAGTATTGTATTGTATTGTAGCACATTGTTATCGAGATATCATAGGGAAGTAACAATAAAAATTTGTTTTCAATTAATCTATAAAACTTGACGTCGAATAAGGTGATAAGATTGAAAATAAAAGTGTTTTGAAATATCATTTGGTCGCGAGTCATGCTCACTTAACGTATTAAATTTAATGCTGAAATATTTCATCAGATATCATGAATTCAAATTAATAGAATTTATTTGCCTTTTAAAACAACACATTTATAGATAGGAGCCAGTGTATTGGGTGATGTTTACAGGGTATATGCAAAGATAAAGTATTTTTATCTTTAAAAAACCAATGTTGATCTTTAAGCAACTAAGTTTATATCCTACGCAACTATAGCGGAAGGCAGTATATTAAGTTAGTGCTGATGTTTACAAGGGATATGAATCAGTAGCGTATATTAATCTTTAGAAAGACCCATATTATACCCTATACAACTAAAAACAAGACCATGGGATATGAATCATCATCATTAAAAAAATCCATATCTTACTAAACTATAAAGGGGGAGGGGGTGAGCCTTTTTAATTGATTTATTTCTTTTACTCATTCAATGATTCAATTAATGATGTCTGTAAGCATCTACACCATATCCAATTAAATGATAGACATTTTAAATTTCTTATGTTATGTTGACCCCTATTCAATAGGAATGTCATTATAATTCAAATATTATCGTGTAATATTCAAAACAAAGAGGAGGAAATTCTTATAAAGATTTAGTTCCATAGTGCCATACAAAATCAAAAACTATAATTCGGTTTTCCAATTCTCGTAGCATGGACATTACCTAAATTCTTTAGAGACAAAATTCCATGTAGTTACTCGGTACAGCAATATCTGTCCGAATAACCTCATAGACCAACAGTTTCTAAATAAATTAACACATAAAATGTTCATATGAGTCCTTAAACTTCTCTGAACTAAACAGTTGCTCGTTGTGATTTTGAAAGCCAAAGTCTATTACTAAAGTATCATGCATTAACTCGCCACAACAGAGAGAGAGATTAATCTCTTAAATTGAATATAGGCGTGTTCAAATAAATGAATTGTTTGGCAACCAAGGGATTTCAACGTTTTCTAGGAAAATATGTTGTAATCAAATTGGAAATATAAGCCGTTTTGTTGGCATTAAAAATTGTCAAGAAGGCAGTCGACTTAGTCTAGTAGGTAGTGTGTTGGCTTATTAGATGAAAGGCCAGGGTTCGAATCCCCGGTCAGACATCAAAAACGAAAATAAAAATGAAAAAAACATTTCTTCGGCGGCTTCCTCTCAGCAGATTTCTGGCAAAAACTTTGGGAGTAAATAAAATTGCCACGAAAAATTTCTCAAAAATCTTTCATTCGGAGTTGACTTTAAACTGTAGGTCCCGCCACTCATGTATAAAATTAACACACACAATATAAGTGGTGTGAAAAGCTAGGCCGTAATCCTGACTGAAGGGTTGTAATGGCCAATTATGTGTATATAAGAAGGTCTTTGTGCAGAAAGCAATTAAAATCAAAAAACCGGCTTATTCTGTGAACATATCCTGTGGTCCAGAATTGGATATTATGACCCAGTGCTCCTCTGGATCTGGAACCAGCTAGAAATTCAAAATTAAACCAATTAATTACATCACATGTCTCTATGTCTAATAGGTAGTGGCTTATTAGATGTGAGGATAGGATAGGTTGGTGAGGAACTTTTCGCTAAGTGAATACAACTTTTTATCAAGGAGGGGCACTACCTGTTCTTCTTTTCGCGTGGATTCTTGAAGTTATCCTCTCAAGGATAGGCCTTCTAAAATGGTTTAATTACAAAATACTTAGGCCTCTTAATTTTTTACAAATTCAAAAACCATGATAAAAATGTGTTAAGTGTCTTGGGGACCTAAGCTTAAGCCCGGCTTACAGGGCCATTTCTATACATGCAGTAGTAAAAAAATCTAAAACATTGCTTTCTGAAAAAAATGGAAATGGTTTCAAATGCTTAGACCACAATACATTCGCTACACTGTTTAGATTCGAATATAAAAAAAAACACGAGAGCACTTATCTTATCAATAAATACGTATAAAAATTGTTAAATCTAGTCAGTCTAAGTTATCAAACAAACAAATAAAAAACGTTTTGAATTTCCCTACAAGAGTTTAGTCTAATTTTAATTTCATTTTAAACTGTTGGCTAAAGCAAAACCCCAATTATATACAATGAGTCTCTACAATGCCGATGAAATGGTGGCACCGGATTGGATTAATCAGGAGTTCCTGGAAAAAGTTATAACCCAATATGAAAACAATGAATTTGTAGAGGTAATTTAATATCATTTCTTGAAAAGAAATCTGTATTTATATGTATCGTTATAGATTATTAAATTTGACCTTAGTCCGGCTAGCATGAAAGGCGATCATTATGCCAGCATTATGTTTAGATGCAAAGTATCCTATAAATTTGATAGAACTGCCAGTACAATTGAAAAATCTTTAATTATTAAAACGGTGCCCTTAGAAGATGGTCAAAAACGTCAAATGTTAATGGAGTCCAAAGCCTTCGAAACGGAAATTAATATGTATACCGAGACCTTGCCAAAAATTGAGAAAATTTTAGCTGATTGCGGCGAACCAACAAAGTTATCTGCTGGGTAAGTAAGATTGTATTGAAATCTTAAGGCACTGTAAACATTCAACCCAATTTCCCCACCGAATTTTATTTTGACAAGTGACAAGTACTCATTGAATTCAGGACAGTGTCCACTAACTGAAAGCATAGCGAATTCGACTCCATTTTTATCTTTTTTTTTATTTTTTTTTATAGTGACAGATAAGGAAAAATCTTTTTTATTTTTAAAACTAGATTAGTTGTAGAAATATCGCCAATCATAACGCACACGAAGCAAGTTATTAGCTTCTGCATATAACTTACCTGCTTAGTTAATTGACCATTAACAACACGTTAATCAGATTTCAGTTGCAGTAGTCTAATAGGTAGTGTGTTGGCTTATTAGACGAAAGACCGCTGTTCGAATCCCCGATCAGACATCAAAAACGAAATATGAAATAATATTTCTTCGGCGACTTCCTCTCTGCAGATTTTTAGCAAAAACTCTGAGAGTAATTAAAATTGCCATGAAAAGTTTCTCAAAAATCTGTCGTACGGAGTCGACTTTAAACTGTAGGTCACCCAATACTAATGTATAAAATTAACATACACAACATAAGTGGTGTGAAAAGCTAGGCCGTAATCCTAACTGAAAGGTTGTAATGGCCAATTATGTATGTATGTAATCAGGTTTAACACATCCTTCTAGGCGTCTCTGCTTTTTGTGCACTTTCACCAGTTGGTAACACCAATTGATAACAGAGCTTCCTCAATTTGTTCCCTCCAACGTGGACGAGGTTGCTGCTAGTCCTTGCATCAAATACCCGTTTCGCTGGAATATCCGGACTTTTGTCTCGAATACTCTCAAGGCTGCTG
The DNA here is from genome assembly GCA_005959815.1 of Sarcophaga bullata. Classification (NCBI taxonomy): domain Eukaryota; kingdom Metazoa; phylum Arthropoda; class Insecta; order Diptera; family Sarcophagidae; genus Sarcophaga; species Sarcophaga bullata. The sequence continues at coordinate 189,060 of QOCX01000374.1, read as the reverse complement.
CATCGGTGCTTAATAGTACTCAAGCTTCAGTATTAATACGAGGCCTATTGAGACCATAATAGCCTATTGAGACCATAATAGCAGCTGTTGATAAGGGTAATCCTACGCTTGATCTCCGGACTCACATAATTTTTGCTGGTAACGGTGCAGCAACATCTGGCTTGGTACACCCAATGACATCAATGTCAACAGTGGAGGCAAGCAACTGGATCCTTTTGTTGTTTTCACAGAATACTCTCATGATGAAGTTGAAGATATTAAATGATAAGGGATTGCCGTGTCTGAAACCTCGCACGGCTTTCTACTGTAAATATCGCATTACATTATAACATCGATCGTAGTGAAATTCAGTTGTGATATACCAACAAGTTCCAAAACGAGGGACTATCCATGCAGTAACTTAACTATCTCTTACAGAACAAAATTTCTATGAAACCTCTTAGTAGTTATAACGTGACACTAGCAATGACTTCTGCAAAAGCTGTACAGATAGCGAACAGCCATGCTTATTTATCTTAAATTAAACCAAGTAGCTACCTGTCAGAGGGAACACCATTAACAACAAATTTCATATTAAGGTCAGACCATGTAGAGCGAACTCTTGACAAATAATAGAATTCAATGAATGAAGTTACCCACCTACTTAGGTGGACGAACTTCATTAATGGCACTGAAACAAAGAAAACAGAAACCGTGTAAAGGAGAATCCTTGTGACAGTAAAGGGCAGTCTATGTAGGGTATATAAGAAATTTGTCGAAATGAAGAGGAAGAGAAAGCCTTACATTCTAAACTATATGACCCATTGGCTCTAAAGAAACAAAGACGGATACAGTTACGACATCATATCTATTCGGACCTCTATTGTATTGCTGATGTGGCCTTAACTGGCTTCATAGTCATTCGCAGAAATACTGGCGAGTGTAGGCCAGCATTTGAAGTTTTCATTAATAATTTTCCTTAAATTTCTTGTTTTTATTTTCATAAACAATTTTCAGCATTATTTACCATGCTTTGGAACCCCATAAGGTGATTATACTTGAAGACTTGTGTGAACTCGGTTATGATACAGTACGTAATCGCTTTCTAACCGAAGATGAAGTCAAAGCTGTTTATCGCAAAATTGCCAAACTTCATGCTGTCACCTACATGTTGGGCCACAGTGAAGACCACAAAGTGGTCACCCAATATCGTGATGGTGTATTTAATATGTCAACCGACCTAATTAAGGACATGATTGAAAATGGTTTAAATAATTTCATTGATATGCTGTCATGCTATGAGGAGTTTGAGAAATACTATGAAAAAGTAAAGATAATGAAACCGAAAATGAAACAGGCTTGCAAGGACCTCTACAATGCATACAAATTGAATAATGGCCAAGGCGATATATTTGTTTTGAATCATGGTGATTTTCACATGAAAAATTTAATGTTTAAATTCAGTAAGAAAACTCAATTGGAGGATTTAATATTGGTGGATTATCAAGTTTCCTGTTTTGCACCATCAAGCATAGATATGTTGTATTCACAGTATATGATTTTAAGTCCGGAGTTACGCATGAGACGTAATGAGTTTATGTATTATTATTTTATGGAATTTACAAAGGTTTTGCAGAAAATAAACTATCAAGGAGAAATGCCTTTATTTTCGGAATTCCAAATGGCCAATTTAAAATACAGGCATTACCGTAAGTTGTCCTTTTCAAACTAGAATGTATTTAAACGTTTAATTGAAAACTATTTTGATTGCTTGTAGAGATTTTCTTGGTGTCCACAATATTACCCATGGTAATAGGATTTCTAGCCAAAACCACCGAACAATTGAAGGATACCGATGCCACAAAACTGTTCGACAGTCCCGATATGATTTCCATGCTGTATCGTGAACCACATTTTGTAAATGAAATACGAAACTTATTGCCAGTACTCTTAGAGGAAGGTTATTTGGATTAAACTAATGAATTATTTAAATACCTCATGTGTTTTGAAAGCCAACTTTTTAAAAATTTTCAATAATTTATTTTTTTTTATATAAAACCACACACATATAAAACACATACTTTAATAATTAAGTAAAATTTTTTTTCTTAGTTTTTCGTAAAACGAAAATTATTGCCAAAAACTTTTAGTTCAAAAAAGTCATGTATGAAACCACAATGAATACAATAATAAAAAATAAGTTTTGTAAATAAATTGCATAAACATTTGTATAAAATTAGCAAATAAATAAATAAAGTTTAGTTGTCGTCCGCATTATCGGATTTCGTTATCAATTTATATCTTTCAGCAGCCTTCAGACATTCAATGGCTACTTGTCGCGCTTTGACTCGCGTCTCATCGGGCAATTGCGATAGGCCACTTAACAACTCCATGATATCCGTTTCAAATAGACGCGTAGCCAAGTCTTCGCCTGCATTTATTATATTTAATAAGACCACAATACCGCGATGTTGCACATCAGGGCTAGGATTAGCAATTAGAACATGTAAAATTTCCAGCCATGATTGAACTTCGAAAATTTTCTCACAACATTTTTTAGATGCGGAAGTTAACATGGCTAATGCACCAGCACATGCTTTGGCTGTTTCTTCATCTTCTTCTTCGCATAGCAATGCCAAAAATTTCACTCTATCATTATCGCCTTCATGCATTTTAACTACATCTTCGGACATAACCAGGTTACACAAACATTGGGCAGCTGCCCTTGTCAGTAATTGATGATCCTCCATGAGATAGAATTCAATTTTTGTAATACCCTGCTCTTTGATAATACGCTGGCGTACACTTTCATTCATGGCTGCCAAATTTGTCAACGCCATAAGGGCTTCAAAGTTTTCCAAGGCAGTACACTCTTGTGCCAATAGATTTAGTAGGGGACGTACAACATCCAAACTTCTTTGACCAGCAAATGCTACCTCGGGATTAATGGTAATACCAATGCGTGCTAAAGCCTGACAGGCATGGCGTTTACCTTTTTCTGTGCCTTCTAAAGCCAATTTTAAAAGACACTTAACACCACCATCTTGTACAACTTTGCCTCTCATTTCTTGCAGACTGCATACAGCATTTAATACTCTTGCAATTAGTTCTTTAGAATTGTCACTCTCTGTCTTGGACAAGGATACCAGAGCGGTGGTAATGCCCTCATTAACCAATACGACAATACGTTTGTTTACAAAATCTGGATCATCCAATTCATGCTCTTCGGGTATATGCACCTTAGCAAATTTAGCCAGTTCCACCATTTCAGGCAAAATCTCTTGCTTTTCATAAGCATTGAGTAGATTAACGAAAGTCGTTACAACACCATACAGACATGATTGATCACCGGTACGTGCCAAATCCATTAGAGCATGTATGGCAGCTTTATCATCAATTAATTTCTCTTTCACTTCAGCATCCAAAGTCAAGTAAGCTAAGCCGTCGGCAGCCCATTTGCGTATATCTTTATCTTTGCCTGGTTTGATCAAGAAACGGCGACAGGCTTCGGCTAATTTTAAAGTGGCACCATCAGCAAATGGTCTTATCGCTGCATCTTGACCACCATAACTACCCAATTTGCATAAACCCACTAAAGCACGTACACGTATACCATCATCTTTAGAGTGGTAGAGTTTCTTGAGAATATCAACACCGCCTGAACACAAGGCCTTGGCTTTATCTTTTTTCGAAGAAGCAGCATAAATGCATTCGCAAGCAACTTTTTGCTGTAGCACATCGTCAGTGGTAGCCATTGCTAAAATCATTTGTAAAATACCTGAAATGTGGGAGGGAACATGAGTACATGATTTTTAAGAATTTTAATCAAGGGCAAATAAATTTTGAAAGTTAAACTGGTCAACAAAGAGAATTGGATAATAAATAAAGGTGGATGGTTCTTAACTGCAATAGTGAATAGTATTACAACAATAAGTTTTTCGTTTAACACTGGAAAGAACAACAGTTCGTCATCCAGGATTTTATACGCTTCATCTACAATGGTCCGCACCGGAAAAGCATAAGCATAGCAGAGATTGCTGACTGCGACAGACAACTTCCAAGGGCAAACAAATTGCAAATAAACCCACCCTTATTGAAAACCTCTTTTTGATACAATAAAACTAAAACTAAAACTAAAACTTACCTTCTCTGGCAATAATTTGATTACCAACATCTAAAGGACCCAATAGCAGCGAGGTTATGGCCACCGTAACTCTTACTTTAGATTCCATGTCAGGTGACAATAGCTTATCCTTAATGTATTCATCGATTTGCTCCTGGAAGCGCTCCTTAGCCTTATCGTAATACATATTCTCATAAATGCGCGCCAAACATACAGATGCAATGGTACGCGATGAAGATGTTATTTCCATAGCACTTTCATATTTATATTCTTCCAATTCGGAACAAACATCCAACAAACGATAGAGGCCTCTTAGTTCTACAAGACGTTCAGCCCATTCCAATGCAGTGTAATGGACATTTCTGGTCAACAGTTCCATGACAGCATCACGTGCAGCTCCCGAAATGGTACGATCTGTTATACTATATAACAAACAGGTCAGTAAGGTATCAATTTCCTTGTTATTTTGCTCGCATAGTTCCTTTTTAGGTTTGCTATCCGGTTTATTTTCCATGCCCGATAGAGAATTAATAATAGTTTGCAAGCAATACTGAGCTGCCGTAACCCTCTCTTCATGTTTATGATCCAAAACATGCATAAACCATGGTACACCCAATTCCGTAAGAACTGCTTTCGTACGTGGTACTGAATGGTTACATAATTCAGCCACAACTCTCACCAGGTTAACATAGATGTCTGCATCTTTTTCAATTTTAGTTATTGAAGCTATTTTAGTTATGCAGCCGGCCTTGAACAAAAGCTCAGCACCTACTTCATCTTTAGCTAAAACTAAAAGATTATTAGAGGCTGAACGTCTCTTCTCCAAGGGCGCAGCTATATCAAAACACAATTCCATCATTTGTTGCACTTTCGTAGAAGTCTGAGCATTTTTCGCTGCTCTTTCTTGCACAATTAAATGCAGTTTTTTCAGCATAGGTTGCACGGATTGATTGGTGGGATCCTCTTTAAAAAGATCGGTGGCATCTTTATAAGCTTCTTCAAATTTTTTCAAACCCTCATAGGCCTGAGCTCTGCGAAACAAAGCCTTGGGATCTTTTGGCACTAATTTCAAGGACTCATTACAATCATTTAAGGCTGCATTAAAATCCTCCAACTTTAAATAGGCTGCTGCTCTATTTTTGTAAAATATTGGCAATTCCTTATGTTTTTCGCCAATCTTAACGGCTTTTGTATACCATTCAATGGCCTCTTGCCATTTGCTCTCCTTAAACGATTGATTGCCTTTTTCTTTATAGGTTAGGGCCTCAGCTGCCGTATCATCTGTTGCATTTGTTGTAGTCATTTTCACTTTACTTTTATAAATTCGTTGGTTTAATAATTTGTTTCACTTAAACTTATAAGAAATAATAAATCTTTGTAAATATTTTGTACAATTTTATTGTATGAGTCACGTTTTCTTTAAAAATTACCAAATTTATGTTGGAACACTTTGTATTTATAGGTTTCGATATCGTTTCTCAGCTGAATTTTCTCGATCTTTCACGATCAGTAAAGACTATTTGATTGTGTATTATGAAATGAAAATGAATTTCCCGTAATTTTCCTTCATCAGTTCTTTGGATCTCTTGGTTTTTTCGTTTTTCTCTTTTTCTTGCACTGAGTATTGAAAGGTGAGTATTTTCACTTGCCGAAAGAAATTCTATTTTTAAAAGAAATTTGTATGAGTAAACTAGTGTGTATTGATAGTGTTTGTTTTGCTCGCTAAATTCGTTTTTGTTTTGATAGTGATTTGACATTCAAACTTTTAATGAATTGATAACATGTACAGGGTGTTAAATAAAGACTTGCATAACTACTTCCATTTTAATAATAACATACAAACCAACAACAACCCATCTATTAAAAAAGATTTAATTGTGGCAAATTAACTTAAAAAGCTTTAATAGTGACAAAACAACCAGTTCTGACCAGGTTTATTTACATTTGTCCCCGTTTTCAATATGTATTTTCATGGTATATTTAATATCAATTTGAGAGCCATAAAAAATTCTTAAAAACATTGCACGTTAAAATTCCTAATCTGGCAACTTTATGCAGTCCTGGATAATCTGGCCATTAGCAGTTAATTAATAATCTTTTCTTGTTCTACTTTACATTGAAACGTCAAAAAAAGCCACAAGAAAAAAGAAATTCACGCATGAAATTTTACTTTTTGCAACGAAAAAATTTTATTTTCCAATTGATTTAAACTAAAAATGTTGAATTTCTAAATTAAATTACGAGCAACAGGGTCGTGAGCACCTAACGGACTAGCAATTGATAAAAAATTATCCAAAATTTTAAAGAATTGCCTGGGAATCACAAAAAACAAAACTGTCAGTAGCTCTCTTACGGTGATTAAAAGGAAAAAAGACAACGGCAGTGACAACAAAACGTATGTGAGCGGATTATAAAAAAATAAACACCACGTAGGCAAATGAAAATAAATTCTTGAATTAATTCTTTTTTTTTTTTGTTTTAGAAAAAGTTTATAAATAACAATGCTGCCTTTAACACATCGAGACCGTAGTAATTGCTTGTATCGCATTAAGGACTCCCTGAACAGTTGGAGAAGATTAATATTTTCTGATAAAAATTCAAGGAATTTATTTCTGTTTCTAATATTAAATTTAAGTTTTGCATTTGTGGAACTGTTCTATGGCATATGGACCAACAGTTTGGGTAAGTGTATTTATAATAGAGGTTATAAATGATAAGATTAGATAGATGTTAGGATCATAAAATTTAAAACAAAAAAATTCTTATTTTACAGGTCTAATATCAGACTCATTTCATATGTTTTTTGACTGTACGGGCCTTTTAGCTGGTCTTGCCGCATCAGTAATTACAAAATGGAAAGCCAATGAACGCTTCTCATATGGTTTTGTGAGAGCAGAAGTATTGGCTGGTTTTGTTAACAGTCTCTTCTTAATATTTGTGGCCTTCTTTATATTGTCGGAGGGTGTAGAGCGTTTAATAGAACCGCCTGAAGTTAAACATGAGCGCTTATTTGTTGTGTCAGTATTGGGTTTATTAGTTAACCTGGTTGGCATTTATGCCTTTAATCATGGTGGCCATGGACATTCACATGGCGGCGGTGGTCATGGCCATTCTCATGGTGGAGGCGGCGGACATGGTCATTCACACGGTGGCGGTAGTGGCCATTCACATTCCAACAATCATTTGAACTCAAACAATCATCAGACTATATTATTGGACGATGGTAAGTAAATGGAATTTTATAAGAGCGCAGTAAATTTAAAACCAGAGTAAAAACTAACAAATCAATCACAGCGGAAATTAGGTAACGCTACCACAATGAGCTTTTCTGTAAATATAGGTTTTGTAAACTAGTGCAACCAAGCCGCATGAAGCTAATAAGAATTAAGGACTGATCCGACACAAGCAACCAAAATGATATCAGTTGATCTCTACTCTTACCTATGGTTAAGAGCTCGATAATTTCCTCTGAAAATGAATGAAAACGTACTGAAGCAGCGCATTATTCTTTCTAAATTAGAAAGCAGATTCGATATTTTGTTTTCCAAAAATTCATATAAACTGAAAGTTTTGTTTTAAAAGTGGTAAATGATTACTTTGATTGTTATTTTTTTTAATCTTAGGCTGTGTCAGATGATGAAAAAATAATCGTATTTGTTAGCTTTAGTAATAGCTTCAGTAATCTCTTCTATATATTTCGTTTTTTTTTTTTTAAAGCTAGGAGATGAGAATAATCCCCATGAGAAAATAATCCCCCTGTCGTACTGAACTCTTCATATGTAGGTTTTACCACAGTTACAGCATATAGACTTTTCAGGCAGTGAGAAGGAGTTGCCTAGATAGATAAATTTTGATAGTGTAGTATTCTCAACTGCGGCAGTGAAGAGACTAGAACACAGAAGTCTAAACCCTTGCCCAACTTGCATCCAAAGCCTCACGGCAATCCATCCAGTTGCGACCACAAATATCAACTACCAACTCATACATTCACAAATATGATTGATAGTTTCAATTTTCTTATTCTTATACCACAAAAATTAGAACTCTCGCTAATATCTGTTACAACTACTTAACATTAACAATGAAAGCAACACTAACATATAAGCTCGAAACATTTAAATTCTTTATAAAAGATGGGACTGAATTTTTATTTTATTTTATTTTTATTTCTTTTTTACAGGTCATGGTCATTCTCACTCACATGGTCATTCACTTAGCGACGAAGTAAGTGGCAGCAATTCACAAATTATGCGCGGTGTTTTCCTTCACATTTTAGCCGATACTTTGGGTTCTGTTGGCGTTATTATATCCGCCGTTTTAATGCATTTATTTGGTTGGATGATAGCTGATCCCATATGTTCCATTTTTATTGCGCTATTAATTGTTCTTTCCGTAATGAGCCTTATAAAGGAATCGATTTTTGTTTTAATGCAAAGACAACCAGTCAGTTTAGATCGTTTACTACCTCAGTGTTATCAAAAGGTTACCGGTTTGGCGGGAGTCTATGCCGTACAAGAGCCTCACTTTTGGACCTTATGTTCGGATGTTTTTGTGGGTGCTATTAAATTAGAAGTATCACGTAATATCGATCCGAAATATGTGGTCTCACATACGCGCATGATTTTCGAATCGATAGGCGTTAAACAAATCTACATCCAATTGGATTATGTGTGATAATTTATATATTTTTATTTAACTCTAAAATGTATATTTTAAAATAGAATATTTAAATGAACCTTATGCTACTGTTTTTCATAAAAAAAAATCCTTCAAATTTCTATGATTTTCTTTAAATCGTTTTGCATAATTAGTTTATTTAGCTATAATTTGTTTTTACTATTTTTCAAAACATTATGCATAATCATGAGAAATGTTACTACAAATATTATCTATAATTAATTTTTTTTTTTTATTTAAAAAAGTGTACAATTTAGAACTGAGTTCTTAAATGATTTAAATAATGTTGATTTTAAAATTATAATTTAATTTATAAGCTGTTTTATGCTTTCTAGTATCAAAATAATTAATCAAATAAGCAACAATTCAGTGCAACAGAACAGTCTTAAGTCAGTGTTTATTATTATTTTTGTAAAGTTAAACTAATCATTCCATCACAAAAAATTTTCTATTGTTAAAACGTTTGAAATGTTTAAACAATAAGAAGTCATACAAAATATTGTAGCAAATTTATTAAATTCTAATTAAGAACAAAACATGAACGATCTAAAATAAATATCAATACAAAGGACTGTCATTTTTTACATACAAAAAAAAAAAAATATTTAAAATACAATAGTTTAGAATATTAAAAAAAATGCCAATTGCAGCAATAGTTCTTTTTGTTTTCCTAACAATATTAAGAAAATTGTAAAAAATATGATAAAAAAAAGAATAACAAACTAATTTGCATTGTAAATAAATGAGTTTTTGTATTAAACGAATGTCATAACGTTGTAATCTATTTTTTCTAACAATGAGCACGCAGTAACGTGTGGTAAAATAATGTTGTGTTTTACTACAATTGAAATAAAGTACAAATTTTTCAATAGGAACTTACCTTCTTATCACAAAACTATTGCGGTCTCACGGGTTTGACTTGTGGAATTAAAGTAAAACTGCTATTAGCTGATAATTATGTTTCACTTCATATCAGGAGCATTCGTACTTTTTAATTACTATAAGCGGAGTGCCAAAGACCTTATGCTCAGAGTAGATTAACGCAGCAGGTTTTGATAAGCATCAAACCTTCGCACTGGCAATTAAACTTAAAATCAATATCACAAAAGTAATATGAAATATATTTAATACTCAAAATGTTTACCTCTTTACGGCTTACAATCAATTTTAATTTTGGCAAATTATCTCAGAATGCTAAGGTTAGAAACACATTTGGAACTTTCCATATCATCGTGGGTACTTTCCGTATCAAAGGAAAATATGAGGAGCCTAAATAAAATGCTCGATATCAATCTGTCCGTCCAGATCCGGAATTCTAACATACTAACTCCCTTAAACCATCAATAAAATACTTGCGTTGTACTAAGGCAGAAACACATTCAGCCTCATCGCTCCATAATTATCGGTGCATACTCATACTAAGATCCTAATAGCGTCCCTATCTAGACCCAAGAATCATTTCGTTTTAAAACGGTTCAGGTGGGGCCATAGTGCCCTAAAGAAGACTATTCTGAATAATAACTAGTTAGAGACTTCAGGGCCAGTCTATCACCCAATGTAATCTTTTTACGGATCAGCTCCGTTGCCTTAGTGATAGTAAACATCTCAACCTGGAAGATACTACAGTCATCAGGGTGTCAATATGATTGCCTTGTACAACCGCCCACCTTTGTCAGCGTCAATTTTTGAGTCGTATAAGTAGATAGCAACGAGGGAAATTTGTTGACAATGTAGACCGTTAAACTCGAATTCAAAGGCCTTCAAGTCCACAAATCGACTTCTCTTAAAATTGTGAGTTGTTCGAACTCAATTATCTTAACAAGCTTCAAAGAATAGAAGGAATTCTATTCAAAACTATTTTTAAAATAGTTCAACGTTTAACTCGTGTATTCCCACCACTTGATATAATAAACAACAGAGTTGCATTTAGCAATGAATTACCAGCCTACCAACCCTGTTTTAATTTTTTTAGAAAACGCACATATAAACAAATAAAACAATGACGAAAGAATGCTAATACCATGTGTTTGTTGTTTTTATACAGCCATATGAAATATTTTTCTATTAATTTTTGCAACAAGTCTGTACATCTTTGGAATCCATTTTTTTGTTTACAGGAATATCATAAGAACTGTATACCAACAATTTATTTACAACAACAAAAAATGTAAACAATTAAAATAAATGTAAACAAAATCCCTTTTCTAGCCAAGGTTTTTGCTAGAAATTTTAGGTTATGTTTTCTAGAAAATTGCAAGAAAGAAAATGCATAGTGAAGCAGAAACAAAGAAAAATAGGTTAAAACAGTTTTACCCAGCCTTAACCTATTTAAAGAAACAAACAAGAAATGCATAGAGAGTAGAGTAGGTAAAAATGGGGTATGGGTTTGTGAGAAAATGCAATACAAGTTCAAAGAACTGTAATAGTATTGCCTGACATTGAAGATAAACTGAGACATACTAAATAATGCCAAATGAGTCATCCAAATTAATGATTTTCTTTAGTCAACTTATAGTAAAATGAAATTACAAGACAATATTGGGATTTATGTTTGAATTTCTTTATTGTTTCCGCATTATGTTAGATTTCTTTTTTGTTGTTCTTCTTAAATGGTTAGAGTACAGTTGCAGATAATTTAAAACAGAAATTGCCTGCCCAAAAACAATTATTAACTAAATAAACAAATAAATTCTTAAAGCAATGGAAAAATAATTTTTTGCATTAATAGCTGCTGTTGAAAGGAGAGGTTTTATCTGTTGCTGGTAATTTTTTTTTTTTCTCTTAAGAATTCATAATTCCATTTTAAGGCATAAGATCTTATTCACTTTGTTTGTTGTTTTAAATACATAATATCTATTGTTGTTTTATTTTAAATATATGCTTGCTTTACATGTTTGAGTCTTCTGTTTTTAGAAAATATTTTTACATTAAAATAAAAAAGGAATTAGAGCATTAAACCAAATGTATATATCATTAAATTTTACGTTAGGGAAATTGATTAAAAAAAATCTCAAAATTTACGTTCAAAACATACTCCATATGTTTAATGTTGATGATGGTCTTTACTTAAATACATATTAAAAATAAAATTGTAACTAAATATTTAATGCATATAATAAAAAAAATCGAGCTTTAGGTTGAAATTAGCACTTCTCTTCCTCTAAACCATGTTTGAAGAACATGAGGACTGGCACACTTTGTCCGTCAATGTCGCGGTACTCACACATGGCAACCATACCTTCGCAGTCCATAGATTCACCAGTGAAGAATTGAAGATCCTTAAAACGAGCCAAGATTTCCTTCATTACCTTGTTCATATTGCTCTTGAACACATCGATTTGGTCGGGGGCTCTCTTTTCTAATTCAGCCAACACCTTCTTCATGTAATCTTTCAAGTACAAGGTGAAGCCCTTCTTGTCACCAAAGGCGAAACATTCTTGCAAACGATGATTCAACACAACATCTACACCAGTTTCAACTGTGGAATCGGTACCTTCGTCAGCTTCTTCAGCCGAGGGGTTGAAACCCTCAATTTTAATGTCACCTTCGCTGCGGCTGACAACTTTGCCATAAACCTCATAGATTACTTCATCAACCAATTTCATTTTGTAGGTATCGGCAAACATTTCATCGCCAGTAATGATATCCTTGTAAATTTTCATGTTGTCGAGGTTATTTGGTTTTCTTTTTTAAGTAAAAAAAATTTAAAAAATATATTTTTGCACAGTCACACACCGAGAGGACACAAATTGCGGGAATCCGGACACACGACGTTTGCCACGCGCTCAATTCAACAGCGAAAAGAAAGAAAGTAACTACGAAGTGGAAAATTTAATGGCGACGTCAATTTAGTGTTGCCAATGTTTCAAAATCAAAAAGTAGTAGATTATACGACAACAATGTGCAAAAAAATTCTAAAGTTATGAATTAAGTATTGAATAAATACACTTAAAATAATGAAGTTATTCTATATCTTGAGAATTAGTTTTGATTTTCTGCAAGCTTTATGATAAAATTGAACAGAAACTATAATTTATTCAATCGTATACAACTGTGTATTATACCAAGTATTGTCGGCTGTCAAACGAAGTGGCCTAGTAATAAATGTGCAGTGTTGTATTTTTGCGAAGGATTAATTGCAAAAACACTTGAAAATCATTACAGTGAGATTCGAAGATTATAATGATGTCATTTTAAAGTTGTGTTTTTAATTTAAATTGTAGGATTTTATGAAACATTTTTCTAAATTCCTAATAAAGCAATCTACATAAAAATATTAGACCATTAATACAGAGACTTTCGAATTCATTTGGAATGTTGATGCCACAAGAAAAATTTAGAAATAAAGTTAGATAAATAGTTGGTTGAAAAATCGAAAAGTGTGAAGGAAACTACCAATTTGTTTATTCAACTTGTTGTGCAATAAATCGCAACGTGTATGGGCCGCATTGTAATTTATTTTATTATTAATTTTTTCATCAAAAAGTAACAATTCTTTCCATTCTTAATTTTAATATTATCTTAAGTATATAAAATTTTTATTCTGGACGCAAACCATTCCACACTTAGTAATTGTAATAGATTAAGAGCATTACTTCATTATACAATAACAAAAAGTACTGCCAAGTTCTCCATAGTACTTTGACATTTATAAATAAGAAGAAGCCTTCGTGGTAGTAGTTGTTTTTCCGTCAACTTAATTTTTAGTGGATTATTAGAAAAATGTAGGTTTTTATATAATTTCTGATTTTAAATTAATTATTTTATTATAATAAAGCTACTCCTTTAAAGGTATGCCGTCACACGTTCCTTAATACGTTCACCTGCTTTGCGCCAGGGCCTACAAATGGTGCAAGCACAGAGACAGGTCACCATGAAAGTTGTACCAGCTACTAGTACCATTAAAAACGAAACATATTTCGATAAAAATGCTCGTTTGGGACGTGAAATGTCTCCCCATTTGACCATCTACAAGCCACAATTGACTTCTTTGTTATCGCTAACACACCGTGCCACTGGCATGGCTTTAGGTGCTGCTGTTTGGGGTCTTGGTTTGGCCGCCCTCAGTTCACCCCAAGATATCGCCAATTATGCTACTGTCATTGAGGGTTTACATTTGAGCTCTGGTTCATTGTGTATTTTAAAGTACTTGATTGCCTATCCTTTGGCCTATCACACAGCTAACGGTATCCGCCATTTATTGTGGGACACTGGCCGTTTCTTGAAGATCAAAGAAGTCTATTCGACCGGTTATGCAATGCTCGGTGTCTCATTCGTTTTGGCTGGTATTTTGGCTGCTTTGTAAACGTAACAAATATGCGTTAAAATAAAGTGTAGTTATGTTAAGTGCCCCAAGTGCTGTGTACGAAATAATTGGGCTTACATTACGAAATAAATAATTTATAATTTTTTTTGTTTTCATTATTAAAAACCAATTATTTTAAAATCGTTTGTGTTTATTGTTTGTTTACATTTTCATGCTATTGTTAACAATGCGTTCGTTGTATTGGTTGGTTGGTTGGTTATGCAATCACTTTGTACAAGCTAAAACAAGATTTTTTTAGAAACATAATTATTTTTATATTTAAATCTTGAATTTAAAATGATTGATCTTAATGCATTATTATGCGTAGAACTGTTCTATATTCTCACTAAGTGTTTCTCATGACAGACGGTTGGTTGGTTATACGCATGGAATAATTCATAATTTTAATCAAGCATTGACAACATCTCAACACGTTGGTTGGCCCTGCTATAAAATTCTTAGGATGAAATTAAATGAAGGGGTCTAATATCAAAATATACAAATACAAATTTAAGAAAGAGGAAATGCTAAGAAACCCTCTTCAATATTTATTTGACTTTTCATAGAATTTGTGTACTCAAATTATAATGATCGAAAGAGAAATTTATGCTTGGCCATGTATGATTAGTGTTAAAAGATTCAGTAAATTAGCAACACGTTCAATGGCAATGCTAAAGTAGAAACTAGGCTTAGCCCTTGTTAGCCAAACATCTACGGAACGTACGTTCGTTTTTAGAATACGAAAAGCAATGAAAACGCTTGCCGAACCGTAATGTAATTTCGTAAGCTCTTGAAGAAAGGTTACGTTCCATCGACGGGACTATTCGGGGCTTTTGCGTTTTGATACGTTACGAATATCAACTGTTTTCGTTCTGTGATTAAATATAAATAAATAATCTAGTAGGTGGTATGTGCTGGCCCCACGATTCTAACCCAATGGCAGACACTCCATCAAAACGAAATATGAAAATATATTTTTTCCGGCGACTTCTTTCTGGCAAAAACTCTGAGAGGAAATAAAATTACCATGGAAAAGTTTCTCAAAAATCTGACGTTTAAATTAACACACACAAATAAGTGGTGTGAGAAGTTAGGTCACAATCCAGATTGAAATGTTGTAATAACCAATTATGTATGTATATACATATATATGTATGCATCTTGTACAAAAGTACTATTTGATGCAGAAAAGTACTTTTTCAGTTATAACTTAAAATTTCAGACTTGCAACACTGGTCGGCCAGAGAGTTTTTTTTTAGAATATTTTTTCCTTCCTGGCAACACTGCTGATACAGTTGAGTACCAAAATTTTTTCTTCCTGGCAATGCTAGAAGTTGGAAAAAGTTCGTTTTTGTTCGTTCTAGTTTTAATTCACACATTCTTTTTCCGCTTCCGGTTTATATAAGTAAAAATTAAGCCCCCTGTTTGTTTAATCGGAATTCCTGCGTGTGTTGTCGCGAGCGAGTGTGTGTGGTGTGTGGGGGGGGGATGGGGATGTGATGATGTTGTGGTCTGCGTGTTTGTGTTGGGTGGTAGGTTTTTGTGGTGTAGGTAGAGGGGGAAGAGAATTGAATTTGTCGCGCGCGTGTTTGTCTGTCTTGTCTGCTGCCTCCTTCCTCCCTCTCCCTCCTCTATCTTCGTTGTTGTTGGAGTTTGGGTCCGTCCGTCCGTCCGTCCGTCCATACGACGTGCCGGGAAATATATAAAAAAAGCTTTTATTTATTTTATTTTTTTGAAGTGTGGTGAGTTTCTGATGTGGTGAGTTTTATAAAGTATGGTGAATTTATACGGTGTG
Source organism: Sarcophaga bullata (assembly GCA_005959815.1). Taxonomy (NCBI): domain Eukaryota; kingdom Metazoa; phylum Arthropoda; class Insecta; order Diptera; family Sarcophagidae; genus Sarcophaga; species Sarcophaga bullata. The sequence goes on along the minus strand of QOCX01000374.1, from coordinate 173,181 downwards.
GTGAATAAAATCGAAACTCACCAAACTGCCGTTATTCGAAATGGTACTGTATTATCATAGACCAATGTACTGTATATTGTGAAGTAGACGGTGCGGGTCTAGAATAAGTAATTTTCACCTCGAATAGCGGATGCATTCGCCGACATATCTGGTTACCATTCAAATTGCAATATGTGTACATAAACAAGATTTTGGAGAATTTTAAATTGGGAGAATTTTAAAAAGTTTACTGCCTTACAACAAGGACGCACGCGACCTGGTTAGGTTATATTTTAAAATAATCTTTCTCCTTCTTTTGTCAAGATTTCAAAATTATAAGCTAATTTAGTCCAGACAATCAAACCAAATGAGTATAAGGTGCCAACTGCATTTGAAACCGAATATATTTTAATTTTCGATTAAGTTGAGCTTACGGCCGGTAGATAAAATCTAATAATAAACTTTGACGCTGGCCTCGAAATGAACGTGTGTGCTGAAAGTCCTACCGAAGATGTTCAAGGCTTCAAGTGATAGTTACGTCTGTAGACAGGGTATTAAATGTGGTCCGGGTCCCCTGTATGCTGAAAATTCCTTGAAAATACCGTAATTGACAAAATCTTCTTCTTTTTTTCGCACTACTGCACTTACAAAAGAAAGTACTTAAGAAAACTCTTCTGACGTAATTAGACGAGTAGCAAGCAGTCTCTGAGCGACTGGACGGACATTGGCGTGTCTCAAATAAAATTTGGGCCTATCGGAAGCATTAACAAAACGATCCAACATTATAATTTCTCAAGAAAGTTTCGGGACGACATCCATTCCGGAAAGAGATGTTTGGGAAAGTGTTGTAGTGCAGCAGTGCGTAAACTCTCGCTTGATGGTCCCAGCCTGAATGGTGGAATTTTTTTTTGGATAATTTCTACCCGATCACTGCAGTGTAGGATATGTCTATACTTTCTGGTATTACAGAACTGGGTTTTGACGTAGTGAAATGGAGCGTGGTATATACTTGTCACATCTCGCAATAAGATGGCGAAACAGTATGGATTTTATATATTGAAACAGCAATATTTCAGATAATTGTAGATAAAGGCCTGCGGGTATAACGTTGACAGTGCAGTTATGGATTCCATAAACGCCGGAAGGGCAAATACGGATACGAGATAGAGCGCACGAGAATGCTTAAACTTTAGTATGTGGGAGTTGTATTATGCGTTCTCATACAAAGTACATTGGTCTTGGACACTTGAGAAATGTTTTCATACTGTCTGTAATGACTAGTTTGCTTCATAAGAAACACCGAATGGTTTCGAGGCTAGGGCAATATGGTTAACTGTGTGTGTGAGTGAGTGGCGATCCTAACTGCTTTGGGTGGACAGACATCTCTACCTAATTGTACCATTATCTCCACAAAAGCAAGGAAGGCAGGGAACATAGAAATCTTAGATTTGGCAGTCCATCAACTGCTTTAAGAATTAGCTGTAGTATGTGCTTCGTTTCATTTAGAAAACAACTCTGAGTGAACGGGCATGGGTGTTACACTCAAGCAGTAGGAATGGAATCGTTAAGGAAGCCTGTATATAAAGAAAGTCCTATAAATTGTTGAATTAATTTCTGAATTTAAAATTTTATTGTTTGAATTATTTTTGTTTTATTACACATGAAAACTATTACACATACATAATTGGCCATTACAACCCTTCAGTCTGGATTACGGCCTAGCTTCTCACACCACTTATGTTGTGTGTGTTAATTTTATACATGAGTGGCGGGACCTACAGTTTAAAGTCGACTCCGAACGACAGATTTTTGAGAAACTTTTCATGGCAATTTTATTTACTCTCAGAGTTTTTGCCAGAAATCTGCTGAGAGGAAGCCGCCGAAGAAGAAATATTTTTTTTTCATATTTCTTTTTTGATGTCTGACCGGGGATTCGAACCCTGGCCTTTCGTCTAATAAGCCAACACACTACCTACTAGACTACGGCGACATGAAAACTATTAAAATTTCTTTATTTACAGAATTTCATTCACTCAACGATTGAATATTATGGCCTATTTTGTCTGTCTGCTCGTCTTTTGTTCTCTCTTCCTGGCAAACAATATTTGAATATAAATCATGGACAAACAATAATGAATATACATAGTTTAAGAATTTAACATTTGTTGTAAAAATAAAAGACGAATTTGCATATAAATTGATTATAATACATACACACATACATCCATATGTATACACATACATATGTATCGGGTGTGTTATTAAGTGCTTTCTGCCTTTAAATTTAAATAAAACATTTGCAAAGACCTATTGATGCCATTATATGTGTGCAGAAAACATCGTTCATATATCTGTCGCAGTTTTTCTGTGTGGAAAGCATCCGTAATATCCAATTTCCCCTTGACTGTGGCATATAAATCAGACTGAATTTTGCCGATAGCATGGGTTTATGATGGCCTTGAGGACGACATAAAAAATCCCCAAGAAAAAAGCTATGCTCCCTCCCAAACCACTTATGCAGAATTTCCAATGTGGCATGGAGCTGCTGTATTTCACATAGTGCCGTCCTATTGAAACCTGTTGTTGGCGTTCATGTCACTCTACTCCTCACCTAATTCAGGCCAAAATAAGTTGGTAATCTTCGATCGATAGTGTTCGCCGAATGTCGTTCGTCCTCAATGAAATATTGACCGATTACGCTGCCAGTTCAAAATGTATATTAAACCGTGACTTTAGACGAATGCATTTCTTCACATATCCATTCATCCAGAAATGGGCCTCATTGCTGGAGATGAGTTTTTAATGAAATAAAGTTCAGATAGAGTACGCATTTTGATCATACAATTTTGTTACATGCATACGTTGTTTACTGAATAAATGACAAATAAATTTGAGAGCTGTAGCTTCAACATGATGGTTGTCATAAATTGTCTCAAGTTTGGAAGTCTCTGTTGGCAGACCCGATACATACATACATATGAGTGCAAATATGCATGTTTCTTTGTAAAAAAATTTTCTCTTGCTTTAAGTGTTTGTCCTTAAAACATCCTTAAGAAATTACAAGATTTTCTATTGTGCCCTTTTATTTCCAAACTGAAATTAATGGCAGGTTTCATTGCAATTACACCCTATAACAATTAAAGAGGTAGTCTTGTTTCAATTTTACTTATGGTTGCTTATGGGTTCAGAGTTGGAATTTGATCATTATGATCGAATAAGAAATGTGGGAATAGGACAGAATGAAAATTTTGTGTTTGGTTTCTGATCACTTTTCTTAGGCAATATTTACATACCTACATACAACCTTTCAGTCTGGTTTCCGATCTAGCTTGAGTGGCGGCGGTACCCACAGTTTACAACAGACGACTCGGAACGACAGATTTTTGAGAAACTTTTCATGGCAATTTTATTCACTTTTAGGGTTTTGGCCAGAAAATTCATCAAGGCAGTCATCGAAGAAATCTTTTTTACACCGTTTCCTAGCGTGGCACCATATCTACTTGATTACGGTGGCTTCTACATTTCTCGAAGGATAATTGTCGAAAACTTTCTGTAGGAGGTCGCTTGTTTTGGCCTGCTTATATTATATTGAGTTTATTGTGTTGATAATCGACTCCACTTAATCGAGTATGGAAAGCTTATTCGTTTTCATATGAAAAATCTGTGGTCGAAATTTTTGAATTCAAAGCTGCACAAACAAATATTGTGTCTGTAAAAACGTTGTTCCCACATAAAATATGTTTTTCCAAACTCTAACAAATATGAAAACAAAACAAAAAAAAAAAAAAAAGAACCAAATTCAATTGTGGTCAGTAATTGTCAATATCATTGGGTGTCTGTGGAAATAAAGAAATATAAGACAAGAGTCCACCTCTGGCTACATGTTATTGCCTAGGCAAGAGACAAGCAATCTTGGAAATTTTAAATATTAGTTACATATGCAATTATATGCAAGTATGCATGTATGTTTTTATTCATTTTGCATATTTGTATGACGTTAGGACATGTAAATTTCTTTTCTTCTAAGCTTTTATTGGTTTGATGTCAAATGCCTATAGATTTGCTTCGATAATTTTATTGATTTTTATTCAATTGTTTATTGAAATTACTTTTTTTTTTCTTCTTTTAACTTGTTTTTCCTTTTTTTTCTTCTTTTCATTCTTTAATGGAATGTTTATTGGCAATAGAACAGAATAAAAACAAATATCTTGTAAATTGAATACTTGTCACAGACATGCATTTCACATTTCATTTCGTTTCTAATTATTGGCTATGGATGTTGGGTGTAATAAATATATGTACGTATGTTAAGAAGACCAAATTTAACTAAAGGCTAGATATTTTTGAATAAAAAGACCGTAAAAAGTGTTGTAAGATTAAATATGTTGTACCGGGTAGTAGAAAGTTGAAGTAGAAAGTGATTTGTAACAAAGAAGCAGTTTGAAAAGGAATCTAGTATGACGCCTATGGGATTAATGATACTTCATTGACATATGTTTAAGCTTTTTTAGTTTGTCGTTACGAAATATAAAAGTTGAAGTTCCCAAGGGGTACCTGATGCTTCTGTAAGTGACCAAAAGTTTAAGAGTTCAACACTGATCCTGAATTGTACGGACAAGGAGAATTCATTCCGCTCAAGTGTATTTTTATATTATTTCCACAAAATTTAAGCCTCCAATATGGTCAAATGGCAATCACCAACACTTTGCCGTACAACCACTATTTACTGATAGGCACACCACACCCGGCAGGTTCAATAATAAGCCTCTGAATTTTTTCATTTTTCGCATTTGTAACTGAAACATCAGTTACTGATCACAAGCCCTATTTGCTGATTGGCACACATTAGCCCGGAGGGGTGTTACAATGACGGGTCAATAATAATTCTCTGAATTTTTTAATTTTTCGCATTTTTAACTGAAATATCAGTTACTGATCACACAAGCTCTATTTGCTGATTGACACACATTAGCCCGGAGGGTTGTCACAATAACGGGTCAATAATAATTCGCTGAAGTTTTTAATTTCCCACAACACAGTTTCTGATAACATTTGGCAGTTGATTTTTGGTTGTAGTTTAGTAATTAGTGTGTTGTATTATTAAATGTGAGGCCACGGTTCAAACCCTAGGTCATCTCGATCAAAACGAAATATGAAAAAAACATTTCTTCGGCGTCTTCCTCTCTGCAGATTTCTGACAAAAACTCTGAGAGTAAATAAAAAAAAATTGCCATGAAAAGTTTCAATAAAAAATTATCCTTCGTATCTTCATAGCTGTTGGTCCCGCCACTCATGTATAAAAATTAACACACTCAACATAAGTGATAAACGATAATGCCATGTGTCTGATGGAATTGGTAGTAAATTTTTGTATCATGAATTTCTGCAACCTGCTATCGATAATTAACGAAGGAATTAATTGATTAACAGAAAAAGTATTGTGTCCCATCATAGCATGCCAGAAAACATACACCTTAGATGACATGGCAGAAACCGAGAGAGAGAGAGAGAGAGATAGAGAGAGAGAGAGCTTGGCTAGAAAGTGTTGGTCTATCCTCCATATTGCTCGCACTTTGAAGCATCAGATTATAATTTGTTTTGATCTCTGCAAAGCTATCTTAATGGTTTAAATTTAACTTATGATAAGGGCTGTAATACGCAATTGAATTGAATCAATTCAAAACGAAAGAAAACGAATAAAGTTCAAAGAAAAATTATAACCCAAACACGAGGTTAAAGTTCAGCTTGTGGAATATAGGATTCTTTCCCTTCTTTTTTACTTTCGACACTCAACTATTATCCTTAATCTTCTGGGTTAAATAGCCTTCATTCCCTTGAATTTATATTTTCATGTCATTTAAAGTTTAATATAATTTTGTAAAGTATTTGTTATTGTTTTGCAAGACTCAAAAAAAAACAATAAGAATAAATTAAATTTTCTATTTTGATTGATTGATTATTATGAATGAGCACACAACAAATGAAATCTTTTGTTTCAAAACAAAAAATCAAAGTTTTCTTAAATGTACGAGTACGTGTGTAAATAAATGAAAGGCTCTTAAGAAAGTTTACAAAATACAAATACAAATGCAAGTGAGTGCGTACATACATACGTATAAGCACTATAAAATCTTTTGTACCTGTGCTCTTAACTTTTTATACTTAACACCACTACATATGCCCATCAGCCATTATAAATCTTAAAAATGTTGTTGGTTTTTTTTTCCTGCTTTTGTTTTCCTTTTCTTTTCTTTTCTTTTCTTGTCTTTTCTTGTTTTCTACCTTTTCTTTCTTAATTTATTATGATTTTCTATGTGTATTATAAAGGATTTTAACTTCCTAGTTTTGGCTTTTGTCTTAAATTTTCTTGTTGTTGTTTTATTTTGCCATTGTTATTGTTGTTCAATACATATTCCATTTTCTTAATTCTGTTGTTTAGTAGAAGTAAAGATGTAAAGTTAAAAACTTCGCTCTCCTTTTGTGTTTGCAACAAAAGATAACAAAACAAACAAACAAAAAAAAAAACAAAACGTGTTCTTAAGATAGCAAGTTTAGTATCTGTTTTGTTTCTATATAAACTTTATATAGTAAATATATATTTATAAATACATATACAAATACATATATAATATGTATGTATATACAGTTAATAAATGCAAATGTATAAGTAGTTCATTCATAAAACAATAGAAACCACACCGGAAGTTAAAAACGAAATTGAACATGAAATGGAAAAAAAATTTTAAAAGGATTTTAACGATTAACTGTTACCCTGCAACTTTTCCGTTATGATATAGCATTACAACAGCTATATGCATTGCCATTTCTATATTATTCCAGACTTATTCAATTTAAACACATCGTATCCAATTCGGGCACATATGGATCCATGAATGATCTATTATGATATCACAGAGTTTCATTTATTCTAGGCTAGGATGAAACTATGAGCGGTTGTCTTGTAATCTACCTTCAGTGAAAATTGCCTTGCAATTGAAACAAGAAGAAGAAGAAGAATAAATACTGTGTTAGTAGTGTTGCTTACGTACCAATAACTGGAATAATAGCCCTACTTTCAGAAGCACGAAACAATGTGAGTGTATTGTTTTGACTTTCTTCTTTTGAATTTGTTCATACATTGAAGGTAAGAAAAATAGCACATATGCACAACAAAGTCTTGTATACTTGTAGATACAAAACTGTACTATTCAGTCAGTTTCCGTTTTCCTGTTGAAATATTTTGCATGTTTTTCTTTTAGTTCAGTTTCCATGTAACCTTTTGCCTTTTTGTGCAGTTTTTTTCTTTGTAATAGAACTATCGCTCTCTCTCTCTCTCTCTCTCTGTCTCCCTATCTCTACCTTCCTTTGTATTAATGTTGTGTGATACAATAAGAACCGTTTTAATTAGTAGTCTGAATGAGTAGTGAGAGAGAGAGAGACAGGGAGAGAGAGAGGGCGGATGTGGTACATTATTATTGTTATTGCTGTTGTGTTGTTGTTGTTGTTGTTGTTATTATACAATATTTTCCTTTCTCTTTTACTGCTAAGTATTGCCGACAATGCTTGTATTGTTATGTTGCTATTGCTTGCGCTGACGATATTAAGCCTTTTGTACTTAATGTACTTAAAGATATGATGAGTTTTTGCTCTTGAACTAAGAGGCGACTATAAAATACCAATGAAATGGACTCCACAATGATGAGAAATAAAAACAGAAGAGAACTTTGTTTATTATTTTCTGTCTTTTTTCCCCTTTTCTCCCCCTTTTTGTTTTAATATAAACATTGGCAATAAGATGTATTGTATGTATATTGTACCTTAAAAAAGGGGATTCAAAGCAACAATGCAACAGTTTGTTATTGTCGCCAGTACCAATACCAGTAACAGACAAAGATTACAGTTACATTAAAATTAAAATGAATGGTGAAAGAGCAACCATATTTGACCCTTTAAGTATTCAAAGAAATCTACAAGATTTCTTTTGAAATAATCTCAGAGAGCATTTGTTTAAAACATGAAAGAAATTTAAGCGTGTGTTGTTGTGTTGCATAGGAATAATGTGGAAGTTAAGTGAAACAAAATTTTTAAATAATTATTAAAGAGATTGTCATCAATTTTGTAATTGAAAAGAAAAGTTTTTTTTTGTTCCGAAAGTAATAACGGTTTTTATTACTAGTGTTAATAAAACCCTGGGTCAGCCGTTAAATATCTTTCATTCGAAGTAACAGTTGTCTAGTTGAAGCTTTGTTATTAACGAAAAAAAATGCGTTCAACGACCAAAGAACTCTTCGAAAGTGGCAACTATAAATAGAATGACAGCGTTTTATGTTTATATGGGCTGACCTGTTGACTGACAATATTGCGACTGCCGACAATTTCGATTTTGTTAGAGAAAGAATGGTGGACAACTCCAATTCGTCGATTATATGTTGGTCCCTGCTATTAGGCTTACCTGATGGCACATTATGATGTTTTTTCCATTTAGATTTGCATTTATTGCACCGCAGCTATGCTAATTGGCTGTTAGACTTTTCGAATAAAATTTTTTACAGCAATCAAGCTCGTTTCTTACTCGCTGGTTATGCAACGAAGCAAAATTGTCATATATCGGGCTCGCAAAACCCAATAGTGCTTGCGCAGAAGCCATTGCATTAGGTGAAAGTGAATGTTTGGTTCACTGTCGTTAAGCCATAGTTTATTAAAAATTACTCCGTTACCATCAATTATACCATATAAGAATAGACTTTCTTTTCCTAAATAGTTGGAATGTAGTTTCAACAAGTCGATGCTATGAGCCACACAACAGTACCGATTTGGACTTTATTGCATAATAAGAAGATGCAAATACGAAGACAATACATATATATATACAGACATATATATTTGGTCTTACAATCCTTCAGTCAGGATTACGACCTAGCTTCTTATACTACTTATGTTGTTGGTGTTAATTTTATAAATGACTGAACGGCGAATTTTTGAGAAACATTTCTTGGCAATTTCATTTACTCTCACAGTTTTTGCCATAAATCTGCTGAGAGGAAGTCGCCAACATACTACGTGCTAGACACACTACCTATCTTCAATTGACGATGTAATCCATATTTGGTTTTGAGACCAATAGAACCCAATTGCTAAAATTTCTTCCTTTAAGTTAATGTGAGGTGAAGCCTGTTGCTCTTTTACTGTACGTACTCCTTTAATCAATACCGAACTTCTATAAAAATCTCTCTTTTTAACATTTTTCTTTCTAAAACGTCAAATTTAATAAAAGAGTTTTATAAACAATCCAAAGCAGTTAATCAAATAAGTGGAGAGAGAATAAATTCAAGTAACATAAACTATATTTAAACTAATTTTATGAGTATTTGTTAAAGTTTTGTAGAGCAAATGAAAGGATATTAAATAAAATAATGTGTGTGTATGTGTGTGTGTGTCAAATAAGAAACCTTTCAAACAATATTCTTCAGAATGTAAGTGAAAATCAAAAATCAAGCGAGTAAGTGATGTGAATAAAGAGTTGGAAAAAAAAACGAAAAAACAAAAACAATGAAATACACTACAACATGCCTTATTGTTGTTAAATTTTATTATTTTGTTGTTGTTGTTGTTGTTGTTGCAGCTGTAACTTAAACTAGGTTTGGCTTTACCTCTACTACTCTGTATACCGGCTATTGATTAATACTTTGCTTTCGCAACAAACAATACAATTGTTTTAATTCAGTTGCTATTATTGTTGTTGCTATTACTGTTACTGCTGCAGCTGTTGTTATTGTTGTTAAAACATTCTTTGTTTTATTGTATGGGTAAATGTGTGTGTGTTATTGGTCACAAGACTTTTAGCCCAGTCAATACAATCAACTCCTTCTAAATACAATAAGTTTTCCATTTAAGACAATCGGTTTTGTTCACAAAAAGGAGAGCAAAAGAGAAAAAAAACCGAAACAAAGAGTGAAATTATACACAATACCAACAAAATGAAACTAAGACTTAAAAGAAAAAAGAGAGAGAGAGGGAGAGAGAGAGAGCGAGAGAGACAGAAGGGAAGAAACGGAGAGGAGTTTCACAAACTTATAGGAAGACTTTGATTGAGGATACTTTGTTAAAATATTTTTTAGAAATAAAACAGCCAAAAAGTTCGGCTGTAAAATATAATAACAAAACATCTAACGGTTTTACATTATGGTACGGTACTGTGGGAAAAGTTATAACCTTTCCGGATTGAGCGAAGTTGTATTTCTTCTATTTGAGAATGAAAAAAGGGCTCTTATAGGTACTCGTACTCACGCATGTGATATAATCTGTGTTCACTGGTATGCCCCAACATACATTTCCGACTCGAAAGACATGTCCTCGCTTAGGCGGTTCCTGAAAATAACAGTGACGACATACTAACTGCATTGGATATTAAGATCGCCGTAGTCTAGTAGGTAGTGTGTTGGATTATTAGATCGTAAGGCCACAGTTCAAACTGCAGGTCAGATATCTCCAACAAAACAAAAAATGAAAAAATATTTTATCGGCGACTTCCTCTCAGCAGACTTTCTGGCAAAAACTCTGCGAGTAAATAAAAATTTTATCAAAAATATCTGTCGTTAGAGTCGTATTGCCCCTACCACTCAACATAAGTGGTGAGAGAAACTAGGTCATAATTATGATTGAAGGGTTATAATGGCAGATTATGTATGTATGTATGCGTTGTAATGCGCAAATATGTGTGACAAACAACGCGGCAGTTGGCGGATACTTTCCCCCATGAAAATACAAAACACAGATTTGTTTTTCTCCTTAACCAAAGAACTGAGAATTCAAAATATACTGTGGCGTAGGATGTTTTCACGCATCTACCATATACACCAGGCCTTGCACATTTGTTTCAATCCCTGAATAAATAAAATTGGTATGGAGAGTTCCTCAAAAATCTGTCATTCGGAGTCGACTTTAAGCTCTAGGTCCTGCCATTCATATAAAAAATCAACACACACAACATAAGTGGTGTGAGAAGCTGATTGACTAATTATTTAAGTTTGTATGAATCGTTGGCGCATCTAATATGTGAGTGTCCAGGATAATCACATACTGCATGCTGTCCGTCTCAGCACTTACCACGCACAATCACAATTCGGAGTCCTTCATTTCAATTGAAAAACATGAAGAATTCCTTTCAGTGTAGCAAGCAAGCGTTAGCACAAACCTAATCACTCGTAATGACAAAGTGTAGAAGACAAAAATTTTAAGAAAAATAAAATACGAAAACAACAACTTTCTACTTAAAAACTTTTTTAAATTGTAAAAGAAACAACAGCAACAACATAACGTCAAAAGTTAAAAGGAAAGAAATTTCAAACCTAACAAATAAGAAGGATATTCCTTGAAGATTCTTGATTGATTTTTGACAAAGCGCAACTGAAACTTGTTGACACTCTCACTCTCTCTCCCGCACTTATTCTCTCTCTCTTTTATATTTGCACTTTTAACGGTAAAATGTTGAAAATAGTGGTTTTGATTTCCTTTGCTTTTTGGTTTGATGTTAAACTTGTACAAGATTTAAAAGAAAAAGAAAAAGTTCACCTTGGTTAACCAAATTTAAAAAGTTCTAGGTTTTTTTTTTCGGAAAATATTTTAAGAAAACTTAAACACACACACACGCACACATAAGCGTATGTGTATAGAAATAACAGAATTTTTAATGAAGCAATGCATCCATAGTTCTTTGCCAAAAAGTCCTTTTAATACATTTTTAATGATTTGTGTTGGTCTTTTAACCATGAAACTTAAAAATGCTGGTTATTGTCTTTAATTTTTAATCCTCCAAGGGAAAGGGAGGGAACTTTTCAATTTTATTCTTGGAAAGAGTTTTTAAAATATTAATTATTTAAGTTCCTGTTGACCAGTGCCGGTGCAAGAAAAGTAAAAATATAACAGTTTTGTTGTGCATTATGGTCGAAAGCGGAAATTTGAATTTGAATTTACAGGATATAATGATGTGGTTGGGAAACTGTAGATAAACTTCTGAAATTCTAGCAGACGCGTTAAGATTACTGTTCAGATGATACAACAAATATGGAGTACTATTCACAAGGAGATCGATTAACCTAACCTTAGCATTTTCATTAGAGCTGCAACCATATGATAAGTTGTGCCTGCCTTATATTTTATAGGGTATTCTTATAAAGTCTCTCTCTTCTGACAAACTTCACAGTACTGCCATATACTGTCAGCAATGCCAGTTCTTTATGTAGCATTTGGAAGGCGTTCTGGTGTTTCCTTCTGGAATGCATTAATGCTTCACAGGTTCCAAAGATGTGTTCCGCTGATTCATTCTTATTGTCAGAGAATTTAGCCTTTTGGGCTCAAGACAGCCGCCATTCTAAACAAGTGGACTCTAAGACATAAGAATGGTTATAAACATCAGGTTATTTCTTGATAGTCTTATGCAAGATTCAGATCTAATGTTTTGATTGATTCAAATCCACTTGGTTTGAGAAGAGTGTTTGGCTAACTTTATCTTCCTTTTCGCTAGCAATACCCTACCAAAACATTTGTTCTCGCTTCGTAGAAAGTTCTCATCCTATTGACCTCAGCAGCTCGTTCATTGTCGAGAATTCTCACATGACCTGACCAATCGATTCAGCTCCTCCAGGCAAGCACATAATACTTGAGTGCTTGAATGATAGGCTAACTGTCAGATGGTATTGCTATGTCAAGTCTTCTATCCAAGTTGAATAGAGCACATCTTTCGATGGCATAAGCTTCGGCTGCAAGATACCTGCGAGTTTCCCCATGGCTTTTGAGCATTTCATTCTGGGACTAAAAACTGTCGATGCTGTCACAAGAGCTGTTTTTATGCCTCAAAATTGTTCCCCTTTTAATAGAAGCATTTAAATTGCAAGTTTTATTGGATAAAAATAAAAATGAATTACTTTCTACTTGGAAAATGATTCTGCTGTCTTCCTTCACAGCATTTTAATTTGAATAAACGTCCTTTTCCCCTTTTTTTCGTTTGGCATTTGGTACTTTTTTTTAACACATTAAAATGTGCAGCCCACATTATTGTTTTTCTTTATTCAACATTTTTTTCTGTGTGTTTTTCTTTAGTCTTTAATGTAACCGATAGATGCTCAATAAAAATTCGAAAGAAAAACAAAGAAAGAATAAAAAAAAAACTACAAGAGAATCATCAATATTTTCTAATGCCAAATATAATTTGGAAGGCATTTCGCCAACAGATGAGGAAAAAGAGATGGAGATGGAACATAAAATGAATAGATTCTTTTGTTGTTGTTAGAAATAAACAAAAACAAAAAAAAAGGAAAATCCTTAAGAATATTTCAACATTTAGTAAGAAATTGTATGAAAGAAGGAATGGATATAAAGGATAAAACTGTACACACACACATGTACAAAGATTTTGTCTATAAAGTTAGGCATGTACATGCATACATAGTGTATTGTTGTTGTAGTGGATAGAATATTGGTAAAAATTCATTCATTCATTCATTCATTCATGCCTTCATATTTGAATTTCTTATGTGGGCAAATACTCAAGCGACTCGTTACACGTTACACATGCTGCACGTGTATGCACACACTGAGTTGAGTGAGACCAACTGTGTTTAAGGAGTACAGAAAATATCGTGACTTTTTAGTTTTATTTCATCATCATCATCATCTTCTTATGGCGTTATGTTTCATTACTTGTTAAATTATCTTCATTGCTTTTCGTTCTTTCCAATCAGTATATGGGTAATGTTGTTGCTCATTTGATAGGTTATCCGATTCCAGAGTGGCTCAAAGGCCTGTAACAGCATTTTTAGGTTAGCTTGGCTTAAGTCCGCCATTTGTAAATAATTTCATTATTCCACGTACATTGTACATTGCATTTAAATAGCAGCGAGTGTGAAGTTCAAAAATCTTTAATTATGGACTGTATGAACATTTGGCTAACAATAGGATCCGCCATAAAGAGGTCCCTGTTCGTATTGGCCGTATTGGGTTTTTTTCTATCTGTAAAGATTTCCAAATGAATTGAATTGTAAATGAAAAGATAATGTTGTAGCTCAGCCATTTGAAGAATTTTCCGAAGATATGGATCTTACCCAAACCACCCATGACGATATGGTGATCAATTTGGCTTTGGTTGCAGCAGTCATTTCTTTTGAAATAGATTTCGATCATGATTTTTCACTTTGCCTTAGGTGTGGCATCTCGGTTTCTCGATAATTTGACAAATTCTTTCAAATACTTTCAAACGATAGGAATTATCTGCCAAAGTAAAGGATTTTGTCATTATCCCATAAGAAAAATTTAAGGATATCAAAGAGCATCATTTTGGTGATCAGTTTGACGTTGCCACTACGTGGGAATACTCTTTCTGAGATCTTCTCATGCAAAATTAGTGCTGTTGATACCATCTTGTTAAAACCACGTACGGTTTAGTTTATAAACTTCAATAGTAAGCCAAAAAAGGTCAGTTATCATAATAATAGTTCTTTCAGGGACATTTTCAAAAGAATACTACACAGTTGCTCCTCTGAATGCTCAAGATGGCTTTATTTGTTGAGTAAACTGGATTAAATACGGATGAAGGTGCATATCCCTAATGCGAATGAACTTAGGCCAATGGAATGGACACTTTATCTAACAGAAGTAATACTTTCTGTAGTGCTTGCATTGTGGTCAGGTCTGACCATACCCGTATATCTTCCAGTAGGCGGCACATTTGAAGCACCAGATTCGTAGTAAAATTAAATTCAATTCATAGTCGGCGCCATTCGACTTCCAACTTGTTAAACATGCAGTAAGAGTGTAGAAAAGCATATCAGAGTAACTGTAATCTCTGAGGGTGTGTGCGTGTTGGGATATGTACGGATATCTCGGTGTGGAAAATGTATTAAAAAAAAAATCCAACATATGGCGTTAAAGATGCGAACGTGTTAAGAATTCTTGAATTTATTTTTTCATTCTCTCTCTCTCTCTCTCTCTTTTCCAGATTCAAATATGCTTCTTTTGCTTTTGTTTTTGTTGTTTTTATAAATTACTACTACTCTTCTGTTAACTTAATGTTCGTTCGTTCGTTCATATTGTTTTCTTGTAGCTGTTGGTGCTGTTGTTATTGTTGTTGTTGTTGTTGCTGCTGTTACTTTTGCATTTTGTTGTTTTACGTTCTTTGCCTATTTACTGTCAAATTTATGCGTTTTGCTTATAAATTAAATTCATTCTATACAACTTTTTCTTGTTGAACACTGTCAGAAAATCAGAGACGCTTACGAAACTCAACAAATTTTGGCGAATTTTTTATGTATTCCTGAACATAGTTTCCATTCCGCTTGATGCAGTTTTCCCAAAGACATTCAATTTTAAGTAAGAGAAGTCAGGCTAGAGATATTTGGAAAACTAAATTTAAATAATAAAGTGGGTGATGAAGTACCTTGGACATTAATTTGCTCAAAGGTTACCCTTGGTCCAGACATTTGATTTATCAGCTATGGGCTTAAACTACAAAATATTTCGGTTTGGCTTTGCAAATGATATTGGAATTAAAATACAAGCCGGGACTATGGAAGATTTACAACGTAAACTGAACCAAATTAAAATTCAAATACAATCCCACGGACTGGAACTGGTCACTGTTAATAAGTGTAAGGAGTACTCCCAGTTAGGTTTGTATGACAGTTTGGCCTTAAACTACGGCGGCATACCAGACTCACATTCGCCAGCCAAATACAGTACTGTACGGAGAAGTTTTGCAATATAACGGTCAAGTTGAGTACCCTGTTAGCGAATGTAGATCGAAGACCTTTCGAAAAAAGGAGAAAATTGTTAATGGAAGCTTGTAATGGCAAGATAAGTGCTGCTATGCTTTTGGTTATCTTTCAGGAAAGAAAAGTAAATAAGACGGCCCAACTAGTACCCGAGAGAAGTAAATAAGAACGAAACGTGGCTATGTAATTTACTGCATAACGAATCTGTTATGTTATCTGTTTTTGAAGAGGCAAAAATAATTGAGAGGCTACGCATCTGGGAATTGGATTTATAATGCTGGATGACATCCTCACGTAGATTAAAAAAAAATATGGATTTGAATGGCAAGTTATTGTAAGTACCTACTAAGAAGCTTTGATGCCAAAGCTGTTAAAAGTTATGGAAGAAAAATAACCCCAGTGGGAGTCACCACGAATCTTTCTCAAATTTTGTTCGATAGACATTGATAGACTACACTTTTTTGAATGCCTTCACCTATTAGCTGACGATCATTCTATTGTTAAACGATTCATATTCGTAAATATTAATTCTTTCACTAACTAATGGCACCTCAGATGCTCTGACAGTTTTGCAGCAGATTTTTAACCACAAAGTGGACAACCCTTTAACATTCGAAATTAAAAAAAAAATTAATTCAACTTTTCTACACAATTTGTTAAAGTCCGCAAAACTAGAATTTTTTGTTTAGTGTACCATGAGGAATTTGTGTGTACTTATGCATAAATGTATGAGAAGAAATTTATGTTTAAATGTATGTACATAAGAGTGTGTACATGTGTGTAAAAGTATTTGCTTTTTTTTGTGTCCAAATGAATAAAACTACGCCACATATCGTGTGAAATTATACACACACAACACACACATACACACACACACATTTGCAAGCAAGCATTTAAACATCTAAATACTCATAAACAAAAACAAACATTTACATACACACACGCATAGACACACACCGACACATAATTGACATACAGGTCTTTAGTTTAATATGCAACATTTTCTTCATACTCTAGCTTTTGCTCTTGCTCTTGCTCTAGCTCTGCTTTCTATTTCTCTCTCTTCTCTTGAATTTTGCAATTCTTATTTCTTTTTTTTTTTTTTGTTCATACACAAGCTTGTGTTCTGCCAACTTTATCTGCGACTCTCCCGTTTCTTCACTCTCCATGTATGCATATATGCATATACACATACATACAAACATAAGTGTCAGTTGGTTATTTGCTGTTGTTGTGCTAAATACATACGAAAATATATTTTGTGTTCATTATATAATATGATGAGTGTTTATATGTGGGTCAGGCATTTTATACGAAAAAAAAAGAAAAAACCAAGTAGAAAAAGGAGATTTAAAACACATACAGTGTTGGTGATAATAATAGTAGCAGTTGCATATGTTTCTTCATAAAACAACATACAATTTTGTGTACTGAGCTTTTAATGATCGATCACACCGTGACATTTTTTAACATAACATGTTATACGAATAGGAACTGCACCACAATTCTTATTAGTTTACTAGTCTGTCCTTCTTTTCTTTCTCTTTCACGTATTTCCAAACTCTTTGCACTCCTTATAACCACTAAAATACATTTCTGGTTAACATCTTTGAGTTTGGCGGAATTTTAACGATTCTCCTTCACGATACTTACTCGTGGCTAATTCTCAAAAATGAAAACTCATTTATAAGCCAAAAATAGGGTTCGAAACTACGCAACCATGTATAGAAAAGAAATGGCGAAGGAGTTCATTAACAGTGGTTTCACTGTTCTAGAGCTACTATAACAGATTGTGCTCAAGTGAAATAAAGGGCATTGTTTTCGAAAATCATACATTCTTACGTCGTACTCACCTTTCTCGTACAAAACATAGGTTCGATTAGTATGTGGATCGCAAAACATTGAGAAACTTCACTCTTCAGCTGAATTATCTGTATTTGTAACGTTCTGCCTGCTCCTTACAATATAAATGGATTTGAATTCAACGCCTATACACACTACTCTCTCTTTCCTAGCTCCCACAATCCATTTCTCTAATTCCCTATACACTGCAGATCATGAGTAGAAGTCTTTCTTTTCGCACACATTGATTTTGAAAACACATGTATGCAACGCTTTTAGTTTATCCCTCATGTACTGGAAATTGAGGTCGCTACTAGATAGTGTATTGGCTTATTAGACGTGAGCCTGTTTTTCAAAACCCTGGAAATTTTAAAAATTATTTCATTCGGTTTTTCTCAGTAAACTTATGGCAAATGTGTCTTTAAAAGTCTTTCTGTCTTTAGATGCCGCGACTCATGAATAAAACTAACACATGTAAGATGGGCTGTAATCTTGACTAGGGGATTGTAAGAACCAACTAAGTAGATAAGTAATGGAAATATTAAAGGCTTAATCGAGATCATTTAGTCCTCTAAAGATGATTTATTGAATGCCCTTTAGGGTTTCCCCATTTGTTGATGTCATGCCAACAAGCCTGCAAAGAAAAATGTTAACATTATTGATGAACCCGCCCTACAATTTTTTCCAACACTGTACATACACTCTCCCATTTTAGTATGTTAAAGTAACTAAATGTAGAGCAGTTGTTGTTTAGTGCATGTGTATAGTTGTAAATGTAGGAGTGTGTTTGTGTGTGTGTGTGTGTGTTGTTTTTTCTGTTTTGACTTCATAACTGTTGAAAGTACACATTAACTTCTTAATACTTTTTTGTATAACAGTAAAATTTTTTTTGCCATTTTTTCCTTGCTCTCGCCCTCTTTGTTTCTCTCTCTCTCTCTCTTTCTCTCGCACTCTGACGTCCCCAGTGTATATAGATTTACTTAACCTTAAATATGAATATCTGCATTTGTGTGTGTGGGTGTGTGTGTGTGTGTGGGTTTCTATTAATTTTTAGAAACTTAACTTGTTTCATAGACCGTATTATTTATAACAAACAAAGTTATTTATAAATATAACAGCAACAACAACAACAAGAACAATAACATGAAAACATATTTAGTTTGAGCAAAGGAAAAAAGGCTAAAAATAAATTATTTTTTTCCATGCTGCTGCTATTATTAAGAGAGAGAGAGAGAGAGAGAGTATAACGTGTAAAGTGAGCGTCTGATTTGTTAAAGTCAAACATTAAGCAAGGATTTCTTTTCTATTTTTTTGATATTCTGGACATAATAAGTGAAATTATTTTTTATAACTTTTTTAAAAAGGTTTATTGTTTAAGGAAGAAAAATTTTATAATTTTACGTTTATTGAGAAATATTGTACATGATTTAATTCCATAATGGGTCGATTCAGCAAAAAAAAAATTGAGATTTTTTGGTTAACAATTTAGCTTCATTTGCCCAAAATAACTAAATTTCTTTAATCTCCGTTTGATGGATGGGTTCTGGCATCTTAGTTCAATGCTTATATGCTTAAAAAAAGTCCTCATAATTTTTAAATGAGTTTGTCAAAGTCGGGTTAATTGAATTAGAGCGTAGGCATCGCATGATGAAGTTTTCGGTTAAATTTGATGGTTAGTTTGTATCTTTTTCTTTCTTTATAAAAACAATTGAAGCAGTTAACTTAGAAAACATTCTAACACATTCATTGCATTCTTTTTAAGAGAGAGAGAGAGAGAGAGAGAGAGAGAGAGAGAAAGAGTCATAAAGTACGCCATACGTATGTGTGGGTATGTAAATCTTTCATTTTTACTTATATTTTCAGCTTCATTTTTTTAATATTGTTTACCTTATCTTGGAACTCTCTTCAAGTATTCTATTTTAGATGAATGGAAGCAATTAGAAAATGGCGAAAAACTATTGTTAAGCGTGCATGTGAGTAAGAGAAATAGAATGAGAGAAAGAATTTGAAGTTTACAGTAACTGATGTCAAGTGTAAACAACTGAAATTGAAAAGAGCGCAAAATGAAAAGCCAAAATGAAAAACAAATTCAAGAAATAAACAATTTCACAATTATATTACCTATTTAGTGCTATTTAAATGGCTATTTTTGAAAATATCCAATTGACTGATATTCATTTGAAGTGTCATTTATTTAATGGATCTTTGCCTATTTATAAAAAAAAACGTTCAAATGTGTTCACTTTTTATTTATTACGGCTGTTCAAAAGAATTTGCAATTATGTATAGCTCTTGCTAGAGTAAATGTGGTGAATAATCTGAATTTATCGATTTCAAGACTTTCTTAGCTATTAGGACTAATTATCGGGTATTTTGGATTTTTGAATTTTTTACTTTCATCCATATAGATAGAGCCCAACTCATGTAACAATTAAAGCCAGATAACCATTCACAATATCGTTGATATACTGATTGGGTGACTAAAGGTTTTAAATGCAATCGCAAAGCATGTCACCCATCTCCTCACTATTCCTTTGCTTTTCTTTTGGTTTCTTACATTACTCCTATCGTTGTCTATAAACAATGATCTCCGTAAAAATGTGTAAGTCGTCTTATTATTATGTCCTACTCATTCTCACGAGGTACTGCTGCCTAATGATGTTCTTGTTCATGTTGTCCTCTCTTGAGACCATGAGTTTTCGAAATGCATTGCTTGAGAGCGTTCGAAAAATTATCCTTTTTCACTTCATTTTGATTTCGTATTTATCCGCAATGAACGCGTCTAACCCTAAAACTTCTAAAGACCCTGAAGATGATCAAATACTTGGGAAAGACAAACAGATAACGAGTATATAGAACGGAATGATTGAAAGAAATCATCTGATAAACTTTAATAGAAAATATTTGTTGTGGTGCCATGTATACAAGGAATTAAACGACTGTATATGCATCTAATCTTGCCAGATATTTTCATTTTTAAAATGAAAATCAGTTTCAAGAAAGTTCCACTTTTCTTTCAAATGCGAACTTTTCAATCAAATCCATCACAGTTGGTTTCATTACTCATTAAAGATATAAATTTCATTTATTTTCTTTTATTATTTATAGGTACACATGTATGTATACGTGTAGACTTTATAAACTGCTTAATATGTACATATGTATGCAACACAATCATTTTCTTTAACAGTTTCATTACGTTTTGTCTCATTTGATTTTATTTTTGTAATGCGATCATAAAGCATGCCTATGTTTCTTGCAAACAAACATTTGAGAGCATACGTGTATGTGAGAGTAGATTTGCGTAAAAGAAATGCCATTGCATATCTTTAGGGTGATGAGAAAGAAGAGCTTCTGTAGTAATAAAGCATTGTATATGACAAAAGTAACAACGGGTAATAACAAGACATTACATCAAGAGAGAAAGAGAAAGGAAAAAGGAAAAAAATGTGTGTTAATTAAAGAAAGAAAGTACGAAAAACAAAAGCAAATATTGTGTACGTAAAAATATATCAACATTATTAAACTACTGTTGCAACAACAATATTAAAGATTTTTTTTACTTTTCTCATCTCATTTTTTTTTGCACTGCCATTTAATTTCGTTTAATTCTTACATTTTGTCATGGTTATTGTTGCTGTTGCTAGTGTTATTATTTTCTCGTATGTTGTTTACACCACAAAAGATTTTCTGAAACTTTACAAATTTGTAAGTTTTAATAATTCCTTTCAACATTTGAAAAAAATTTTCTTATAGAAATACCAAATAAAGCCTTTTTTACACAAAAAATGAAAGAAAAAAAATTAAATTTTCCATCATTTTTATAAAAAAAAATGACCTGCAAAATTACAGCGTTTTTTTGTTTTCGGTAGCTATGCTCGTTTTTTGTTTATGTGCATGCATTTGTTTATGTGCGTTAAATTAAAAGTTTTTTTTTCATGGAATTCTTTTTACTGTCATACCATGACTTTATTGTTTCTCTCTATCTCTGTGTGCATAACTAATTTGTTTTGGTATACGTTTGAGCTGATATACGTGAGTATGTATTTGTGTGAATGTGTGCTTTGTGTATATGTTGATAGTCATTTACAAGGAATTATGCTGGTAAATTAAAAAAAAAATTTAAGTATTTATTTGCGGTTACAGTAGGAAAAGAAATTTGTATCAACATTTTTGAGTTTTAGATTAGATTTGTCTTGCTCATATGCCTGGTATAAGAGTAAATCATAGTTTTAGTGTTATGCTGAGTATGACAAAGTTATCTGCGTTCCCTTAAAGGGAAGTGTTTGGCTTTATTCAACGGTAATATGCAAGAGTTTTTCTACCATTTTGCAATAAGGGACTAAACATGAATCCCGCACTTGAGTTCCTTGGTTTGAATCGCTGCTACAGAAAGCCTAGTTTATATAGGATTGAAAATAAAATAAAATAGATACGATTTCTAAGGAAAATCAAGAGCTGAGTATATGGTAAAAGAGACTAACTTGGTATCCGTGGAATCACTTTGAATTTAACAAGTGAAATGCAAAAGAATGTTGCATATGATCGATATTTCTCTTACCAGATCGATCAATAAATAACAGGAATTATGAGGATTTCATCTTATCCGTCCATTCATTCAAGTATGAGTCCTTTCTATTTCGCTTTTCACTGTAAATTTACAAAAATTGCTTCTCTTATGTTTTCTTTTCTTTATATATTAATATAGGCATACATACATAACATACATACACATACATGCTCTTATAAACACAAACAATTTTATGCAATTTTCCATTGAAGAAAAAAGAAACTCTATTTTAAGTGTGTGCATAACAGTTTCCTTAATAAACGGTTATAATTTTTGTGTTTCATATTCCATTTTTCGTTTTATTTCTGAGTTCTGATTAAAATATAAGAGTGTATGTGTATCTATATAAGTATGTATTTGTATACATATATGTGTGTGTGTAAGTGTATGTATGTGTATATGTTGCTGCATCAAATTTCATCTTCAGTCAGTGTAGTTAAAACAACAAAATGTGCTTATGCCATGGTAATATTTTATTACTCGTAGTTTTCATTTTATGCTTGTAACTTGAGGCGTTTATTCTTTAACTATAATTGTGATTTTATTATGATTTTAATTAGCATGTTGCAATAAAAACAAGAACAACAACAACATCACCAGCAGCAATAGCAGCTACATCACCAACAATACAATCGTAAAAGTAAGATGGCAACATTATTATCGTCATCATCATGCATGCATGTATCTATGTGTGCATGTGAGTGAGTGACTGTGCAACTGTTTCATCTTCAGTATTGGCATGTGCCTCAACTTTATCAAGTTTGTCAGGCAACAGCAACGGCAACAGCAACGGCAACAGCATCATCATTATTCAGCATCGTCACTGCTAGTCGTTGTCATTAGCAACAGCAGGCTTTAAGTGTAAAAACAGTTGCAAAATAGCGGCAATACACAAATGCCATCAATTTGAAAACCAACATTTTCTGTTGTAATACGCAACACAACAAAAAAAAAAAAAAGAAAAAAAAAACAAAAACAAAAAACATAAAAGAAAAAAATTCAACATCAACATCATTTAAAACTTAAATTAGTTTCTCTCTCTCTCTCTCTCTCTCTGGTTGATTTTTAATTTCTTTTTTGTTTTCGATTGTGTTTTTTTTCTTTTTGTATTCATTTTTAAATAGTTTTTCTTTTGTTGCAATTCACAATTAACGTAGATAATTTGTTATAAAATTAACAAAAAAAAAAAATAATAGAAGACAAGAGAGTTTTTGCATGGNNNNTAAACGTCAGTCATTGCGGCATAAATTCACGTCGAAAACATTTGCTGCCTTGATGCCGTTAAATTTCAATTATAATCGTTAACAAGAAAATTCAGTTTTTTTTTATTTCATTTTATTTAATAATTCATGTTAAAATTTTATTTCTGTTTTCACACAGCGAACGAACGAACAACTTCAGATAAGTTGGTAAATAATTTTAAACGTGGATTTATAGGGGTTTTGTTTTAATCGTTGATTTTATCTGTTAATTGTGACAGTGACAGCTGTCACTCTCTAACATTTTTATTGTTAAAGTGCAGTTGTTAAGCCGATTAAAGGTTATTAGGTTAATTAAATTTAAATCGATTGCAAGTAGATACTATTTTGACTAACGTCCTTCCTTATCTTTAATGCTTTATTTTATCACTACAACTGGATGATTATAGAAAATTTACTTGTTGCCACTGCCATCCAACATATTGATGTCAAGCAGAGCATATGGTAATGACAGCTCACCTAGCACACTGCAAATATATAAGTTTCATCAACATTTCTTAGGGCCCGTTCTGCTAAGATAGTGTGGTCGAACAATTACGTCGTCTGCATGGTTTAGGAAATCTTCCAAATGTGTTGAAGTGATAAGTATTGCAAAAAGTGCTTCACAACATATGTTGACCGAAAAATTTTTCAGAAAGTTGTGCACAAGATGAATGGCGTGTTTGATTGAACAAGGTCTGTTCTGCTGAAATCATCGGAAGATTTTCTGAGTATGTGAAGCATACTTCACATTCAACCTATCTTGCCCCCTTTAATCTATTTTCCTAGCTTCAACACATTGCACCGTATGAGTAGGGGATATGCCCTGACCGTTGTTCGCTGAAAAGAAAAAAAATCATTCATCATAATCATAATCAATTAACGTAACAGGGCTTAAGACTTTTAAGTGGGCTTTTAAGTGTGGCCAAAAAAGTCATCTGGTGATAACCCCTACTCATGCGGTCTATTGTGTTGAATCTTGGAAAAAAGATTAAGGGAGATAGGAAAAGAGGAAGCGGTGCTTATGATCGTTAGGATTGAATATGTTTATATTTAAAATGAAATCTTCTAAGGCTAGAGCCTTCCGCATGAGAATGGTGCCCAGTAATGTACACAGTGAGAAAGACTAGTATTACGTCATAATGTATGATTTTCGGTAACAAGTCCTTTTATTTCGCTACAACAGAATCCGCTGCAGTAGCAATAGAATAGCGAAATACAAGCCACATTGAAACGTTGCTCCAATAAATCAATAGAGTTGGACAACCTACCCAATTAATGAGCACCTTTGCCTTTCCTGCTGTCTGACGCTTTATTTCACTAGAGCCAAATACCTTGTAACAGCCTACGAAACAGTGAAACATAAACCGTATTGTGATGGGCTTCGTGGTATCAATATACTGTATACCGTTGGATACCGTATCGTTATTACCCAGCATCTTCAAACGAGAAGCTTTATTTAGTCAAAACAGAATCGGTTGTAGCAATGATAGAATAGTGAAACACAAGCCACATTTCGACAATGCTCTAATGAAGCAATAGAGTTGGATATCCTAACGTTATTAAGGAGTACCTTCGCCCTTTTCTGTAGACAATCGACAAGCCTCAAGATAATGTTTGAGACACCAGTCCATACATGGGAGTGGGAGTTCAATTTTCGCTCCGATATAAGTGGTATGAGATCAGATCAAGTGAAGTAGTTCTTAAATTGGTTTGATGGGAGTCGTGAATATTAATCGAAAGAAGCCATTAACAACACCAAAAGCAATAACTTTCGGTACTCGTAAACCGTGTCACATTTCATAAATTCTATAAGGTAATGGAAATGTTAAAGATATAAACCATTCTACGGAGAGTAATGCCAATAGCTTACAAGTAGAACGGTTCTTACGGAAACGACATTGCCTGAGGCTAATCAAATTGTTAGACTCAAGATATTTTAAAAGCTGTTGGCTTATTATACTTTCCATGACCTAATAAAGTGCTGAACAAGGTGGACTATTGTTAAACTTAATTTTTTTTGTTGGTTGCCATTGCATTAGCAATTTTGCAGTAAAATGGAAAAGTATTGTCATAAATTTCTGTATCTGTTTGTAAACTGTACTAATTAATGTTTCTTGATAAGTACGATATATTTTTTTTTCATACGCCATTTTCTTCTCTTGAATTTGTATTCTTAGAATTTTAATTTCAATTTTTATTTAACAATTCAAACAAATTTTTTTATTGACTACAGTGTAGATGAATACGTTTTGGTCATGGTACGATTGCATACAGTGGCAGTTATGTAGGCGTGAATAGTTCCTAGTGGGCAACTGGAAATGAAATTAATTTTAATTTCTTTATATGCACGTTTAATATTTATTAACAAAAAATATTTAAAGGTTATGCTTGTATGTAAATAATATGCAATTTTAATTTTCATTGTCAAATGTTAAACATTTTTACAAAATTTGGAATTATTTTTCATTGGAATTTTTTAATTAATTTTTCAAAATGTCATATGAACATCATTATTTTGGAAATCCTACTCATAAACCAAAGTTAAACGTAAAAATAAATATTTGACGAGTTTAAATTAAAATTCCATTTTAAAATTCCACTGTGTGGCGAAATTCAAAAAAATTACAGAGAAAATGTAATAAAATTGGATTAATTTTTGTTTTTTTTTATTGTTCAACATAATTTCATTTTAGTTCGATAAACTTTTCCAAATGGAATCGATAGTTTCTATTGGGAATTTATTATGAATACTCCTGGTAACTAAAATAGCTATCAACTGGAGATTTTACATCTTCATTATTGGCAAATATTGGTCTATTCTACTGAATTACACCAAAAAAAAAAAAAAAACAATTATTAGAAATTGCGCTTATTAAACGTGAGTATGTGGTTCAAACCTCCAGTCAAACATTTTCGAACAAAACGAAATAGAAGAAAAATATTTCTATCGACAACTCTCAACCTCTCAACAGTCTTCTGGAAAGTTTCTCAAAATAATCTGCCTTTCGGAGTCGACTTTAAATTGCAGGCATTGCTGCACTTGGTAAAAAATTAACGCACGCAATATGGGTAATGTGAGAAACTAGATTGTTATCCTGACTAAATAACGCATAAAGTAAGTAAGTTAAATATATCGATAGCAGTTTGTCATTATTTCACAACGTTTGTGATCATCAATCTATCCAAAACGTTAACTTTGTAGGTTTTTTTTTGTCGTGAGCAGAAGTTTGTTTTTTTTTTTTAGAACAAAATGTGTGCATGATTCACCATCACTGGTGCCTACTTACTAAACCCACCTCCTATATCCTTCAACCAGTCTCCCCCAGGGGGACTGCAGTAAGGTATTGCTTTGCAGACGGCTGGTTAGCTTTAAAGCCTTCTCATATTTTGACTTCGTATCTCTAATTTGTGGAATTCAAGTATAACCTCAGCCATTTGCTGAATTTTAGAATTAAACTCGTTTCCCCGGATCATCTTATGCTGGGCCAGCATATTAGAATATGTTTCGCACCTTCCTCCTCATCTACACAGTCTGGGCATATAGGGGAGATGTGTTTGTGTGTGAAAGTATTGCTTGTAACATGTTTAAAGTTTTTCTACTTCTTCTTCATAAATTTACTTTTTAAAGCCCTCTTATATATTTTATAGCCGCCTTATTTATTTACATAATCCCTTAACATGCCCGTTTACAATTTGAAAGGCAACCATTAAAGTTCATACTTTTTACCTTTACAAGTTATGAATACAATATTATAATGCAGCCATGGCATGCTATTGGATTTAAGATGGTAGGTAGGAAGGGGAGATGGGTGGGTAAGCAGAAAGTTTTCTACTGAAAATTATAGATTTTATGAAGTATATTCGCGCATAATTCTTCGACTGATGCTTACGCTGACATGGCAAATGTCTATGATGTTATGCTTATTTTTTTCCTTTGGTTTGTTTGTTTGTTTTTGTTGTTATTGTTGTTGTTGTTGTTGTTTTCCTTCTCTATTCTCTCACTCTCATAAAAGCCAGAGTACATGTCAACATTGTCGCCTTCATCACCTCATGCTGTGTGTGTTGCTTTACAATAATGTTGTTGTTGATGATGATGATGATGATGATGATGCTGCTGCTGCCGTAGCAGCAATTTGATGGCTGTTTAGTGCAAAGTCGTCTGTTTCTCTTTCTATCTTTGCTGAAAAAAAGTTTTCGTTTGTGTGTGTGTGTGTAATGTATTCAAACTTATGAGGCAGCAAAGTGATGAAAAGTGTTTGTTTTACGTTTTGGAACACATCAGCATGTGTTTGTCATATGTATGTGTATGTGTGTGTATGTATGTATGTAATAGGAGTGTTGCATGTATTTATGTGATCTGGTGTCGTTGTCATACTCGTTACCCTGATTGAAAATCGAATTCATAAATCATAACTCTTGTAAAGCACAAAAGAAATTGAACGTGGAGAACGAGAAGGAATAAAAGAACAAAGAAAAAAAAAACGCATATCCTGTGAAGCGTATGAAATTATGGCTTAAAATGTTTTCAACGACGAGACACAATTTCTTTTTTATTTTTTATTTTATCTTTTGCCTTTACAACGTTTCGTTAAAATGGATTCTTTTTTTTTCTCTTTGCCAATACTCATGCTATTGGATGTGAGGAGTGTAAATGTTGTTGTTGTTCGTTTGGAAATTATGAACTTGTCGCGAGTTTTCTTTCATTTCAGCCACTACTCTGGCTCTTGTTATTGTTTTCGTTGCTGTACAACAACAATGGCAACAACAGCATCAACAAAAACTGTCAAAGGAACACAAAAAAACAACAAAAAATAAAAATGGAAAAAATAATAACAATTTTACAGTAAAAGTTTCACATCATATCGTTGAAAGCCATGTTGTTAACAACGATGGCATTGAGTCTCCTGTTGGAACTCCTGCAGTTGATACTTCAGCCAAAGTTGCTATTGCTACTGCAGTAGCATATCTGGGTTTGAGGTTCATTTTTATGCACCAAAACTATGCAGATTTTATGTTTCCATTTCATTCATATTATATTCTGTGCATCGAAAGTAAAAGGGGCAAACAAATTATACAAGAAAAGTGGAACCGAAAAAATAAAAAAAAACAAGAAATTGGAGAAAACTGAGGGTAAAAACTGAAACTGTTGAAATGAGTGAACAAGTAAGTGAACGGGCTAGTCACGATGGGTTGAGAGAATCAGTCAGTCAACGAGTGAGTGACATTGGCACGTGTTGTCAGCATTTTTAATATCATAATTTATTTGTATCATAACATAGCACAGTGGTTTCGTAAGGAAATTTATGAGAAACGAATTATTGAATAATGAACGGTAGGAGCTAAGTTCCCTAACGAGGAAACACAAATTTGATGGACTATGGAAAAAAAATTGAGAAACTGACATTAAGAGTTGATTGTTGAGCCTCATCATTATGGCTAGTTCAAATTACTTCTTCAATTTTTCATCATCTGCGGTCCTTCGCGATCTTCATTGAAAACTTTTGAGTGAGATTCCTTGAGATTCCTTTTCGATGCAGCTGCAATCTTCACTATCTTCTGCCCTTTAATAGGTATTTATTGATTTATGATGAGCTAAATAAAAGAAAGAATTGAAAGGGAAGCTGATGATTATCCATACACTTAATAAAACATTATGTGAGACATCATTTCTAGAGATAAGAAAAAAACAAACTGGATTACGCACAGCTCTTAAATCATTATTGGATCCTGCCAACATCTTAAAAATAGGTGCAATCCAGATCGCTCCACTATCTAACTCCACTATTTAACTTTTTGAGAACTTTTGAGATTCAAAAACACATTCTTATATTTCAGACTCCTGATGTCCCTACGAAGCCAATATCCATCACTTACTTAGTTGGTCGTTAAAACTCATTATTTAGGTTTACAATCTAACTTCTCATACCACACTCGTTGTATGTGTTAATTTTATCCATGAGTGACGAGAGCCCCAACATTTTAAACATCTGAGCCTACACGGGTAGCTCTAAGATAATTTTGCTTTTGGTTCCAATGCCTTCTCAGTCACGATCAACCTGAATCAGCACTACCGTTTTCTTTGCATCTAGAAAGTCTTTCAGACGGTAATTAAGGAAGAGGGGTCACTATGATTTCGTAATGAATTTCGTTGGTACAATTTGTTGGTCAATTGTTTGCCGTTCGATCTCCCATGACCACCTCTTGGCTAGTAGGAGAGTGAGTCTCTTCTCTCGAACGACGCCTGTATGGGTTCCCAAACGATTTCGAGTTTCTAAAGAAATGAACAGCCAGACAAATTGTTTTGTAACATAATGTTGATTTAAAGAGCTACCGTTGACTATTACTTGTAAAAAGCAAATTGTAGGTGGAAAGTTCTTTGGCATTTCGGTCGTTCCTGTTCGTTTATAGGTCACAAATAGACAATGTGGATAGATTTACAACTCACAGGGCAATGGTAAATTGTGTGGCATACCCTATGAATTAAACTACAGTTCACAGTGGTTTGTATGGTTGGCGTCTCTTACAACCCACTTGCATTGGATCTGTGGCGAGTGGTATTTACGCTACGTCGTGCATTTGTTTAGGATACTTCCTTAACCTGATCTGAAGACTAACCAACTTTTTAAGGCACAAGTGATGTGACAAGCATTCAAAATCGTGCCTCATGATACTATTAAATGCTGTTGGTGGTTATAGAAAGCCAAGTAAATCTACATAATAACTTTTCATTACTTTAAGGAACAAAGGCAGTCATAAAGCATCGCTTCCACCTTTTTATTATTTGTATTCCCCATTTCAGTTTCAATAATAGTAAGTTTTTCTAACCAAACAGGTATTTAGTCTGCTGTAGTACAGTCTATAATGAAACAGTTTTCATCTGTCATGGCCTATAAACAAATAATCATACGAAGAAGTACAGGGTGCTGTGGTGAAGGACTTTGCTGACTAAGTTATAAGTTCTCTAAAGTTCTAATGATGTCCTTTGGAGAAGGTCTTAGGCGGCTTCCTGGATGGATTATTTCGAGGGGATTTTATTACAACAAATTTCTGTATTTTTTTGTATCAAGAACCACTGTTTTCATATCCTCTATGCAAATAAACGCGTACGGTCTCTGTCATTAAAAAATAAATTGCGTTCGGAATATTTTTCGTTTTTTTTTTGCTTTGTTTTGGTGATTGCGCGTTTTACTTTGTTTTTAGTTCATTAGCGTGTTTCACTTGTTTTTATTTCATTAAAGAGAAATACAATGAAAACACCTTCGTAGCCAGTGCAACCAATGAAGCAAATAAACTCTTCGTATACAAAAAAAAAATAAATAAAAAAAAAGAATATTCTTGTCTCTTTATGAATGATAACCGCCATGTTCATGTTTGTTGTTGGTATTGTTTGCCAGCAACTCTATCTTTTGAATAATACTTCAGCAGTTATCTCGGTTCTATCTTTGTTGGCTGGATACGTTTGTTTTCGTTTGGACCTCTCTTTATACGTTTGTTTGTTCGTTGTTGAGGAAACTTAATCAAATGTTATACACTTCAATGAATATGTCTCCACATTTAGTTGTGCTTTTAAAGAACGTTGGGAAAATTATGAAATGAAAACGCCAAGCAGGTTGGTTGTAGGTGATCTAACAGCACCCTAAAAAGTTTTTTTTTTCAGACAGCATCGTGGCCTGAAAGCTCTCTCATTGATTGTTTTGGACAAGATCAGAAAAATGCGAAATGCTTTGCAGCGAGACTGAGTATAGAATGTAATGGAACAATAGAATAAAGTATTCTGAACCCATTGGAAAACACGCAAGTACTTTCCAAAATGGATCTTGACCTCATCAGTATATTTAATCAATTCAAATGATTGGTAAGTTCAGAGGAGTAGGTCTTATTAATGCTAAGACAATACCTGCATAGTGTGGAAATACCACAGCAACCTGAAGCATTTAGTTAAGGACAATACGATCAGCCTCGGCTCGAAAGGTACAAGCAGCAGAACCATGCCATTGAAACGTTTCTGGGAAATGGCACAGGAGTTTGGTGCGATTTGCTTATAAGGAAGAGAGATGGAGACGATGAAAGGAACAGTGGATCCATTTGGAAATACGTGTTGCAGTGAATCCTATAGATTTTATTTGAAATGAATTACTTGCTGCGTTCGTGATTATACAAGCCATGATCGTGTTTTAAAATCTCACAGCAGGTTGGTGTAGAGTACCCAAAATATCCTGTGGAAGATGAAATGTTTTATTATCAGCGATACTGGTGATACTGCTTCAGTAACCTCTGGCTGTTGTTGTTTATTAATTCACTGGCATTACGTTTTAATGGTTGTTTTTATTGTGGTGGAAATGGTTGTTGCAGTTGTTCTTCCAGTTGTTTTTTTTATATTGTTTTCATCATTATGCTTGACTCACTTGTCATTCATTTATTTTCAGTTTTTGTTATTGTCACCTTTTTGTGTGTGCGTTCTTTTTATTCATATTGTCGTTGGCACAGTATATCAGTGATTGCATTAGGATAACAAGGAATCCTACTGTGCACACACACACACACACATAAATAGAGACAGAGAGCGAGATCTGTTTGATTTTAAGGTTTAAAATCCATGTAGTGACACCATCCATCGTTCATCCATTCATTTAATCATACATTCGACCATGCCATCCATGCCTTCGTGGCTATAACGTAGCGTTAACGTAAATGAAAATTTAATTTATAAGTTGGCTCTTTTACATTCCCTCTCTCTCTCTCGCTCTTCCTTCATTTGAAGCTGTAGTGGTAATAGCAACTTTTTTCAACGAGTGATTATTTCATCATTCGTTCGCTCGTTTTTGATATTCGCTTTTGTCGTACGTACTCGTACAATAAAGCATTTCTATGTGATTTAAATTTCACTGTGAGTTATTGTATGTATGTATGTAGATTGTAAAAGGTTTTACTCTTCTCTACTCTCTCCTGTTTTTTTTATATTTTTCTTCTTTCCGTTCTCTATACTTCATCATCATTTGTTCGTTCATCAGAATGTGTCTGCAGCTGGATTTTTTTCTGTGGCACACACAAGTGAAGCATTTGGAATTTCAATATTTTATGACACACACACACACACACAAATAAAGTGTCAAAAAAAAACACACACACAGTGCTTTACGATGGTATTCAAGCGAAAGGGGACCGAAATAGTTCAAAAGTAGTGAAATTAAAATAGAAAGAGAGAGAAAGAGAGAGAGAGAGAGGTCGAGAGAGAGAGTGGAAAAAGCAATCGTTTCTTTTTTAGTTGAAATATTGTAATCATTATCCTTGAATGATACTCTTATAAAGTGGCTGTTTTCTATTGCATCATCTTTTCTTTTGTGTCATTCGCCTAAATTTGGCTGCACCAAAATTGCAATTGTTCTCGCTTTTTATATACGAATATCTGCCAAAGCATGTTTAGCGCATTTAATTGACCTCGTTTAGGGTGTGAAAAGCAGAAAAACTAGGTTTCATGACAATTTGCTTTTCTATTTGAGTGAGATTTTCTTTTTTACCTATTTCCTTTATTTCAATTCAAATACAATATTTTATCAGTTTCGTTTGTAAAATCAATGAAATAAGACACAGAAAACAAAGAAGGAAGAAAAAAGGTTGGTTGGATTATTTGGAAGGGGAATAAAGCGTTTAAATTTTTTGCTAGAAATTCAATATGATGTATTCGAACCTCAAATACTTGAGCTTTAACCACAACATCACCCATGCCAAGATACTAAATAGTAGGACAGGAAATTGTAATCTGTAGTTCCTGTAGCAGGGAAAGGAATATTCATTAGAGTAACAATATATGTCTACTGTTGTTAAACGTAGAAGAGTATACATAGACTAGAGACTAGTCGCCGTAGTCTAGCAGGTAGTGTGTTAGCTTATTAGACCTCAGGTCAGACATCTCCAACAAAGCGGAATATGAAGAAATAATTCTGGCAACAACTCTGGGAGTAAAATAAAATTGCAGTGAAAAGTTTCCCAAAAGTGGAGTTGACTTTTCATTGTAGGTTCCTCTACTCGTGTATAAAATTAACAAACACAGTATAAGTGGTTTGAGAAGCTAGGTTGTAATCCTAACTGAAGCATTGTAAGGATCAACAGTGTATGTATGTACGGGCTCTGAGATGGTAACTAAAGGTGACTAAGGGGTCGGGAAAGAATGTGTTTGGAAAAATTATTTTCTCTAGGTGCACCCAAACGTTCTCAACTGTTGTCGTAGACCAACTTTTATGAATATATATACAAAAGGCGGTTACAGGAATTACCATTCAAGATAGAGTTCTATTGAGCAATGCTATCAGCAGCCTTCTTTGACCAAACGAATCATTTAATTAGGGAACGATTTGCCATTATGGATTGATATATGCGGCAGAAATAGACGAAATTAACTACAAAAGTAATGATAAGCATCAGAAACGACGTACTGTATAAAGAATTGGAAAGATAATAAAGAAATCTGAAGAGACTAGAAATGTTAGCGATATAATCAAAATATAATGCGTTCACATCAACGCTCTTGTATAATATACATATGTAATGCGGCATGAGCTGTAGGCACATAGAGCCGTTTTGTTCAGACCAAATATAATTGGTAACCAGATCATCCAGTCTAGGCCAAAAGAAATGCTTGTTGAGTCTGGCCAACTTCAGTTTTAAAAAACAAAAAATCGATAATGCTACCAGACTAATAGGGAAAGTAAGCAGTGCAATTTGCGGGGTGCATTGGACCATTGGTTTAGCAAAACAGTCTTAAAAAATGGCTACTAATTTGACAGATGTAGCTTCATCAACTGTCAATGTTCTGAACACCCTGTTATTTCGTATATAATTGCATAAAAAGTTTTTATTGAAGTCACAGCTTTATGTATGTTTTGTTTAAATCGACTACCGGTTCTCTTTAAGTGACCTATGACCGATAGATTAATTTATACTGAAACGCATTGTTCTAGCCCTTTTAGAACCATCTTTTTGTGGCATAATCTTGATTTAAAGAGCTATCGTTGACTATTACTTGTAAAAAGCAAATTGTAGGTGGAAAGCTCTTTGGCATTTCGGTTGCTCCTGTTCATTTATAGGTCACAAAGAGGCAATGTGTATAGATTTCGAACTCACAGGGCAATGGTAAATTGTGTGGCATGCTCTACGAATTAAAGTACAGTTAACGTTGGCTTGTGTGGTTGGCGTCTGGCTGCCTCTTAAAACCCACTTGCATTGGATCTTTGGCGAGTAGTATTTACGCATAATGGTTAAGGGTACTTCTCTTGATCTGAAGACTCACTAAGTTTTTAAGGCGCAAGTGATGTGGCAAGCATTCAAAATGGTACTTCATGACACTATTAGATGCTGGTGGTGGTTAAAGAAAGCCAAGTAAATCGACATAATAATAATGATATGAGATATTGGAAACAGAGCGCATACGTTCGACGAGCTTGGTATTCTATTTTTATTCAGACTTTTCCAAATAAATTTTTCTTGAAATTTGCTTGAAAGTGACAATACTTTATATATTGTTGATTAAAATATTTTATATTTATGGTTTGAATTCCCATCCTCTAAATATTGTCACTAATACTCGTACAGCCAGAGGAAATTTTAAAACAAAGAAAAGTACTCCCCCCAATACAAAATTAAAAAACCATTAATAAATCTGTAATTTTATATTAAAGTCTCCTCAAGCAACAAAAAAAAAACCTTAATGATATACACGACAAAAAAAATTTTATTCTTTCTTGTTTTTCCTTATTTTTTTTATATGTTTTTAAACATGTTGTTGTTGCCGTATTGACACAAAAAAAAAAAAGACAAAGGAGAAAGAAAGAAAAAAATATACAACAAAAGTTACTTCCGCTTCATTTATAAACAATTTGCCATAATGTTTAACAAAAGCACTCCTCTTAATTTCTGTGGCATCCTGGCTCTTTGCGTTCATCCTCAGATCCTGTAAATGATAACAAAAAAAATGTCTTTAAAAGAAGAAGACAAACCCAAAATATGAAAACGATTTCAAATTATGCATAATATTCGATTATTCGTTCTTCCTTCTTTTTTTTATAACAACTTTCTTGTAATTATAATTGAAATTTCTTTGTAGCCGCATAAAAAGAAAGGAAGTCTGCAACAAAAAAAAAAAAAAAAAAAAAATTTGAAAAAAAAACAACGTTTAATGGATATCGTTTAATGGCCGATGAATAGGCCTCATATTTTTAAACCACTTTGTGGGTAAAAAGAAAATTTTATTAAAAAAAAAAAAAAAAAGAATTTATTTTTGACAATAAATAAATACCATTAAGCCATAAACTGTTAAATAAGAATTTTTTGTTTTCTTTAATGTGAATATAGTAATAAACAAAGCAACAAAAGGTCGATAAGAAGAAAATGAAACAGTGTGACAGAGAATTTTGATCACAACTCGTGTATGTACGTGTTTTGAGATGGATGCACCTGAAGAAATTTGCTATTTAAGATCACATACATAATTGGCCATACATAATTGGCCATTCAGTCAGGATTACGGCCTAGCTTCTCACACCACTTATGTTGTGTGTGTAAATTTTTATACATAAGTGGCGGGACCTACAGTTTAAAGTCGACAGTCGAACGACAGATTTTTGAGAAACTTTTCATGGCAATTTTATTTACTCTCAGAGTTTTTGCCAGAAATCTGCAGGGAGGAAGTCGCCGAAGAAATATTTTTTTCATATTTCGTTTTTGATGTCTGACCGGGGATTTGAACCGTGGCCTTTCGTCTAATAAGCCAACATACCAACTACTAGACTATGGCGACTTGCTATTTAAGATCAGACTACTGAAATCTACTTATCAGCTGTGGGATAAGGGAGAAGACAAATGATATTGACAGCGAGATTGTTGTCGGTACATAAATTATAGAATTGATGAGTTGCCAATTAAAGAAGTAAACTTAATGGTTTCCCTATCATCTAAATTATCTGAAAGGTCAAAACACAAGTGATCAGTATATTTTCAAGAGACTAAAGTACAGTAAGAAACATTTGAAAATGTCCAGAGCCTGATGATAAAACCTGGTAAGACCACAATAGTACCACTTGAATATTTCTGAGTAAAACTACCTTTTCATTTGCCTTTCCTTTTTAGAGCAATCTTAAGGATGCAATCGATAAACTATACACTGGTTGTCAGTCATTATATATGATGGTTCGACTTATAGTGATCTATGGAGCATGGAGTCTGGGCAGATTGAA
This sequence comes from Sarcophaga bullata, assembly GCA_005959815.1. Taxonomy (NCBI): domain Eukaryota; kingdom Metazoa; phylum Arthropoda; class Insecta; order Diptera; family Sarcophagidae; genus Sarcophaga; species Sarcophaga bullata. Next base: position 136,556 of record QOCX01000374.1, on the reverse strand, counting down.
CTAATCTGAAACCAACTTAAATGGAGTTAGAATAGATATGAGAACCTATCCAATAAAGGCGATGAAAGCTCTGGATAGGTTGCTGAGAAACAACACTAACATGAAATTCATTAAAGGATTTGAAGATCTAAGGAACAACTCTCTGTTTAACTGTACCCTAGATAGAACCAGTCGACGTAATGATTTTGGAAAATACTTTACAACGAGACTTAGTAAGAGAAATGAATGCAGAATTCTGGAAGATGGATATCCCTTTAAAAGAGAGATTATTTTGTGTGAAACAGTTAGGTCAAGAAGGGATTTTTGAATGAAATAGTCCTATACCCAAGAAAAGGTTGGAGAATAACAATACTATTATACAGTCAGGCCGGTCTTTTGACACAGCACTGCAAACTCAGGATAAACTTATTGGGAATGGAGGTTATCTCGAGTCGAACATGTGAACAGAACAGAGTTCATAATCAAAATCTTATTAATTTTTCAATTTCAAAAGTTAAGTTAAATAAAACACTCATAAAGACATGATTTCGATGAAATTATTATTTCATTATAATACTTGATCTTATTATAATATAGGAGACATAATGCCTTTGAAATGGCAGTCTTTGGAAACTTCTTTTTGTTCCTTAAAGCACCTTAGAGTCTGGTGCTTGTGAAGTATCTTAATAAAGCCAAAAGCCTTAGGTACACTCTAGATGTGGTTTACAAATAGAGAAGGGAAGATTACTTTTTACTTGACCTCTATTCAAAAAGTTCGCACATTGGCACACATGTGTCCTAAGTAGTCGTATTAATTTTGTGTTTCCTGATTTTAATTCTTTTTCCTCCAATAATTTGTTTCCTTTCATTCTGTTCATTCTGTTTTTATTCTTAATAAACAAAGTTAATCATTTAAGATAATTGAAATTTTTTATTATTAGACTGTAAATCCCTCTTTTTTTTTTATAAACCGCCTTAAAATTTTTAATAGAAATATGCGCAGATAATAGACAAACTACGCTCCTTAATGCTCTCTTTTTCCATTAAAAGCTTATTGCGTTCAAACTTTGACTTACAAATACTGCCGAAGAGAAACATTTTTAAGCGTATTATTAACGTATTTAATCCATGGTTATAAATACTTCTATTAAGAGAAGAAACAAACAAAAAAAAGGGGGGGTATTAAGAACAGCAACATATACCTCCTTAAGATGTTAGCCGTTATTTTTAACTCCTCTAGAACAAATTTAAATAGAAACATAAGGTATGGGGATATAAAAAACCGATTGAATTAATATTTTATTGCGAAATAATTGAAAATAAAACCAATTAATTAATTTTAAATAAAGGTGTAATAATATTTACAATAATAAAAAAAAACAAATAATAATTATTCACTTAATTGCTGGCATTCATAAGGCGTTTGCATAACTCAGTGCGGTTGAGTTTTCTTAAATTTATGATGGTCGTTATAATTAAATTTAATAAAGCGTTAATGAGATGCCAAACATTTTTCAAGAACGAATAAAAGTTGGAAAATACATTTTAAAAGATAATATCGTTTAATAAAAATGGCTTCTTAATATTTATTTTCGTCAAAATATGCATTTTATTTTCTTAAATTCAAGACAGAAAAAACCTTTAAAATTTCAAATCTCTTGCATGAAATTTAAGATTTTACTCATATTAACTGAGCCTAACTAATACGTTAAGGGTTATATTTTCTTGTATATGAAGTTATGATGTGGACAGAGATAGATATCACTTGTGCTGGTTCAAGGCCAGTGACGAATACCTAAGCTATCTGTGTTGAAACTTGTCATTCCATCTGGCTGCTGAATACTCTGTGAAATATCTTTGAATTGTCCATAAAGGCTTCAAGTGCTTTGAGTTCAATTATTCTATCCTTAAACGTATTTCTTGTCAAGTCCTTTGTAATATGCATACTTCACATATTATGCGAATAATAAGTACAAAATGGTAACAGTCCGTCGTCCTGTTATAGATTATTAGATGCCATGAAATGAATCGAGTCCTCCAATAAGTGTGTGAGACATCATTGAAATGTTTTATTCGGTTGAAGGATGTATTGATGCCATTATGAGTGGACATACATAATTGGCCATTACAACCCTTCAGTCAGAATTACGGACTAGCTTCTCACACCACTTATGTTGTGTGTGTTAATTTTATACATGAGTGGCGGGACCTACAGTTCAAAGTCGACTCCGAACGACAGATTTTTGAGAAACTTTTCATGGAAATTCTATTTACTCTCAGACTTATTACTAGAAATCTGCTGAGAGGAAGCCACCGAGGAAATATTTTTTTCATATTTCATGTTTGATGTCTGGTCTGACCGGGGATTGGAACCCTGGCCTTTCGTCTAATAAGCCAACACACTACCCACTAGACTACGGCGACTTCATTATGAGTGAAATGTAGCATTTTTCTAATAGCTTCTCTGGATGGAGCGCATTTGAAATGTCCTATCTTTAATAACTTTGGCTCATAAATCAACCAGAAAAATATGTACACGCCAGTCTGCGAGAAAACGAGCCAATGATTATGGTCAGTTTTGTGAGGACCACAAAGGAATGGCTCTCAAATGATCTATGGCAGCTAATAAGACGGGTGAAAAGGATGTTACTACATAGATAAACTGGTTAGGCTTAGTGACAGAAGTAAAAAACCACAGTGGGTTCAAAGTCGTGTTAGTGAAGCCTAAGCAGTCTCAGAGCCAATTTTTTGAAAGATTCGAGAACAGCTGATCACCAAAAGGTTTTTGATAAAATATTACCTTTTTGATTGAAGTGGTCGTAGTCTAGTTGATAGTGTATTGACTTATTAGATATATAAGAGAAATATTTCATTCGGCAATTTCTACTCCACAGCCTTGTGGCAAAAATTTTGAGAGTAAATAAAATTGCCATGAAGAGTTTTTCTAATCTGTCGTTAAGTGTCGGCGTAAAGATGTAGGTTTCGCCACTCATCTTAATGCACATCGTTAGGAACTTGGTTGTAATGCTGGCTAAAGAACTATAATAGCCGTATAACGGCTATAGAGGCAGTGATAGTGGTGTACAGGATAAGAAAATACTCTTGAAATTTATTCCTTAATGTTGCTTAAAAATTCATTGAGCAACTGGAAATATATTGCCTTTAAGTTTTTATTTAAAATCAAACTTAAATGAACAAAAATTTTGTAAAATTTTCACTAAATTTTATAAACAGCAATGAAATGTGTAGAGGAAGAGTAAAAGCAGAAGCAAAAAATTAAAGAAAAAAAATAAAAAAAAATAAAAAAAACCATGCCAAAATGAAGTGTAAAAAAAACAATAAAAATTATGTTTCCTGTGTGATACATTAAAATTAAATATTAATTTTAACAACCTCATAAAAATCATGCACACAACCACAAATACATACGCTTCTCTTTCACTTACTCTCACATTCTGTATCTCATTCTCTCTTTGCACTCTTATACAACAACTACACAACTTGTTACGTACACTTTATAGCGTATAGATGAATGTCTGTCTGTCTGTCTGTCTGTCTACCACTCGACAAGGATAAATATAATCCTTAAACAAAACAAGAAAAAAAAAAGACAACACAGAACCAGAAGAAGAAGAAGAAAAAAATATAACAGTTAGTGAAACAGTAGACAGGTGTACGTTACATATAACATACCTTTACGTATGAATATACAACCATATTGTCAAAGCATTTGTAAGTGTATGTGTTTTTTAATGCTACCATTTGCTTGCTTGTTTTTTTGTTGTTGTTGTTGTTGTCGTTGTTACTGTTACTGCAAAAACTTATGGTGCTACAAGTTAAATAAGGATCCTTTATTTAATTCTTCTCTTACACTTGAACACACATCCACATTCGATATAACCTACACAAAACCATTATAAAGTAACACACACACACACACATACATACACTAGCATACTAAAACATATTCACATATACAGAGATAATACTTCAAATTGCTGATATTTTAGCCGAGTACTTTTGTAATTTTTTTTTCTTTTACAGTTTGGTACTAAGGTAAGCATGTATCCGTGTGTTTTGTAATACTGAAATTATGTTTGTTTGTAAGTTATTTACTTGCTACACACAGACATACTTTTTGTAATAGTCATGTAAAAGTGTTCGATTGCGGGTTGCACATTAAACTTGCCACATTGTCTTTGAGAGTGAAAAGGTTTTATAAAATATTTAGAAAATTTTATTTTCAAAATGGCTTTCTCCCTCTCTCTCTCTCTCTCTCTCTCTTATTATTAAACTCTCGGGTGTAGAGTGATTAATCGTAACAAGTTTACAAAATGCTACAGCGTGTGTTGTTGTACTCTACGTTTACGTATTTTTTTTTTTTTTTTAGTTTTATTTGTTTGGTTTGGTTTTTCATAACGAAAATCATTTGAGCGTATATGTCTCAAAGAAAAAGGAAATTTTTCATTAAAAACGAAAGAAAATTAAAAGTACTGCTACGGGGAGAAAAAGGATTGTAAATTTGTTGTTCAAGATGTTGTCTGGAAGTATGTTTGTATGTTGATTTTTAATAAATTCCAATCTGCAGTGTTTAAACGCAATTTATTAAAATTTTTCTCTTTTTAAAACGGAAAATTTAATTAAAGGCGAAAAAAACTAACGATAGTTGATCTGGAAACTTTTGCTTTGCAACAATTTAGGTTGCTGTTTGCCTAGCATCAAGGGGTTTATTACTGGAATACACTAATGCCCTAAAAATTCAAAGAATACGTTTCAATGTTTGATTCTACTTGTCACAGAATCTACATGTTGGACTCCAGATAATCTGCATTCTAAATAAGGGTACTCACAGTCTACAGGACTCTGTCAATAGACTGGTCTGATACATGACTTAGATCTTCTTTTTGTTGTAGTTTCCTAACAAAAGTTTTGATTACCTCAAGCCCATTTAGCTTAAGAAGAGCTTTTGCTTCTCTTTATCTTTCGTTTTGTTGGACATAACTTTCCAAACATAAGCTCTCAGTTCACAATGGACTGCATGTGTAGAGGTCATCTTCAAAAACTAGGTGATTGACAAGTGTCAAGCTGATATCAGATTTGCGGCGCATAAACTTAATGGAAAATACCAAGAAAGACTTAGAGAAGCGATATCGAAAGCCTTTCTATGGCTTGCACTTGATTTGCTTAGTGATCCTGTGCCAGTGAGTTTCGCATTTCAAATAAATTTCACTGGAAGCCACTGACAAAAAGAAAAAAAGAAAACATAATACAAGGCATTAAACTTAAATTATATTTACAAGAAATTTCCTTCTAAAAAGCATATGTCCTTAGAAAATTACGTGTGCGAAACACATGTGTAACACACATAAAGAAACATATTTTTGAAAAGGAGAGGCTCCTAAGCATACAATCTAACGCACTGAAAAATATTTACAGGAATACTTAGTATGCATGACATGACAACAGATGTGATTCATGTCACCTTCATTCTTATAATTCCTCTCCTGTTCTTGCCATTGTGCCCTCACTGTGTGTGTGTGTGTGTGGGTGTGTATTTAAGATGAAAAATAATAAATAAAAACGAGAGTAAAAAGAAAATAAAAAAAATAAACGTTAAAAACGAAACATTTCAAATGCTTTCTGCTAACAATGATTTTCTAAAATAACATTTGCTTACCAAAAAACACTTCCTACTATCGTGGACATTCATGCAATCATTTGCTACCAATGCCAGCGTGAAAAAAACCATTCCAAAAAAATTGCAAATGAACTGGAAGTTTATAAAGCAAGATGTGGCGGAATATAGGATGCTGTTAAGAAAACAAGAGATGGTCGCATGTGAAATTTTATTACAACTGTTTGCAGAATTTTTTAAGTGTTCAAATCTGTGAGTATTTGTGTAGCTATGTGTATGTGTGTATGTGTGTGTGCAGGTATATTTTTACATTTAACCTGAGGTAAACCATTAATGTGGCATAAAACACGTTTAACACATAATTCTTGGTGAAAATTGACAATTTCTGTATCAAAAGATACAAAAGGGAGAGAGTAAGGCAGAGAGTGTGAGAAAGAACAAAAAAAAAAACACACTCACACTCTAAACGGAAACAGGAAACTCACAATATGTACATAAAATAACAGACAGTCACTATAACATTCACACTGCTTTTGAACTTTCACCTTTTGTTACAAAAGGTTTCATGTTCTCTTATGCGGTTTTTTCACTCTACCGATCTCTCACTCTCTCTCTCTTTCATCTTTTGTCGTTTGAAAGTGATGAAAGACTTAATAGGAAAACGTGTTTTCATATTTAAAGGCAACGGATTGTGGTATTTGAAACTGAAAACTGTGGTATTTGAAACGAATTGACTTTGAATACTGAAAACGAAACTTGATGTGCAGTACGTTCTGTATGGAATTCCACGTTGTGTGTTGTTAAACGTAGGATTGTCAGGCACTGTTGTTATGACAGCATGATTTAAAAAAACAAACGAATCCTTAAAGTCGACTAATATTAGGCGCATTGAAGTTCGAGAATTGTATTTTTTTCTTAACTTTCGTTAATCATAACTTTGCAGAAATCAGCCCTCATTGCCAAAAATTCCTAAATAACTGGGGACAATAACTCATACTTCTGTACCAAGTGCCTTTCTCTGTTTACCACAAAATAGTTTTTCTTTTAAAAAAGTATTCAGTTTCCAGATTTCTGGATTTCTGTTGTTATCATAGCTTTTATTACGAAGTATTTCCCAAAATCATAGAGCCTACTGGTTCTTTAAAGCCTAGGGAGCTGTCAGCTTTTTATTCTTTTGGGCTGCATCTCTAGTATCTCCCTTTAAACCTTCTGCATATCATTATGGCATGTTTGACCTTTCCTGAGGTGCACATCTCTATCTGAGTTTTCCTTGTCAATTTTGCCAGTAGCCGGTATTATTTCTACTGGCGTTAGGCTAGTAGATAGTGTGTTGGCTTATTAGATATGAGGCCACGGTTCAAATCCACAGGAAATATGAAAAAATATACCTTTGGTGACTTCCTCTCAGCAGAATTCTGGCAAAAAAAACTCTCAGAGTAAATAAAATTGTGATGAAAAGTTCGAAGTAGACTTTAAACTGCATAAAAATAACACACACACACAAGATAAGTGGTGTGAGAAGCTAGATGGTAATAATAATTTCTGTTCTCTCCTCCATTTTCTGTGATATTATCTCACATAGGAATCGAATCATCTTCCATTTATGAAGCTTTCTTCTTCTTATAAACAGTTTGCAGTTTCAGGACCTCTTTGAATGACGCCGCAGAGAGTCTCAAGACCATATTATCTATCTTTAGCGTTTAAGGCGCGCTTCAATTAGTTTTGATAGTCCGTAGATCATCAGAGTCCACATTATTGGCGGAATAAGAAACTTTTTTTTATTTCTAAATCCTGTCCGTAGTTCGTTACAGCTATCGTACTCAATGTTTGTAAAGTGCTCTTAGCTCCAACGTGACGTTTATAAAAACAAAACGAAATAAAAAAAAGAAAAAAAATAATAAAAAAAGCCTCTAAAAACTTATGCATGTTCATATATTTACGTATGCAATTCCATATGAAATTCTAAAAAAATATTTGATAGACTTCCAATACAAACAAGGTGAAGCAAATTGATGTGTTAAATTTACGATAACAAGCCAGAGTCTATATTTTAGCAAATCTTAACAGTTTTTCTTCGTTAACCCTGTTCACACTATAAACAATTTTGTTTGAGTGATAAAAAGAATTTGAACGGAATTACTAAAAAAAGAGAGAGAGAGGGAATGCTAAACAAGTGTTTTTCTTCCTATAATACTATTACTAGAGCCGATGATAGTTTATTTTTTTTTTCGCACATTTAACAGACACCATTTGAAAAACATTTGATGCATTGACGAATAAATACAAGGCAAACGAATATGGTTAAAGAATTTTCCAAATATCACTCGAATCGAATCGTTTTGAAAGCTATTAAGATTGCCGTGCACAGTTCTCGTATGCGTTCTTCATTTACTTGCACAGCCCTGTTGCGATTGAGTCTCTAACGAAAGTAGTTTGTACCTGCTCGATTCATTCAAAGATAACTGTTATATGGGTATTGGGATACAAGGATATCATTGGAAATTAATTGCTGATCAGCTGGCCAGGGATGGTACAGAGCTTGTAGTCTCCGATATGCTACAAGGTATAGGTATTCCAATTGCCCTTCTTAAATTGTAAACTATTCACTCGTTTTACGGGCAGGCTCAATCTCGTTGATAGCAAGATTATACGTACAATATTGCTGGACTCTGCTGGACGTGTATGTATAAGAAGGGAAAGAGCTAACGGGCTACTGTCTCATTGAAAGAAAGACTTGGCATATCGGCAAATGGCTTCTGCGGGAGCTATGAGTCTGTGGAGAAAAAGAGACTTTCTTTCACTTCATGTGTCAGTGCATTGCTTTTATTATGAAATATTTCACTTTCTTATACCCTTCAGTAAGCTCTTAATTACGAGGATCGCTGCAATAGCAAGCTTTATTATAAACTTGGTTTGATTTTTTCTAAGAAATGTTTGATCCTTGAACTAAATATTGATTGTGCTATCAAAGTGGTCATAAATGCTGGCCTAAATGAAATTTTTTCCTTCAAAGAGGCTCCATTAGCATGCCTAACCTAACTTTACTTTTGTTTTTAAACTCTTTTGATCGTTTGTCTTCGAGAAACAGCTTAAAATCACAGCATGTTTCCATAGGTTGCAGAAGCTGTTGTATGAAACCTAGAATATCATGTTCAAATTCTTCTGTGGTTGGAAGAATACATACCATTGTCCATGTGCATTATATTCTAGCTGTTTATGAAAAAGTTTGTTGTGTTTGTTGACATTTAACTCTTAAAGAAGTTGTTTTTTGATGCTAAGCATGCCTTTAGCTATGTCTGATTTAGTTAGCCTAGCTTCGAACGCATGTAATGATGCGAATGCGAGAGTAAAGCAATGTTAAGAGTTTAATCAAGATCTTAAGGCATGCGAAAAGAATTCATTACGGATATCGATATTTCTCCCAGTTGCTACAATACTTATTATACGCCTAAGAAATTTATCGATTACAATGATTTCCTATTTAAATTTTGTCTTTACTCGAATTTTGCCAAGTATTTGTGGGCTATGTATACATGTACGTATGTATGTATATTTGATCTCGTTCATAATCGTATATGTTTAGCTAGTTTTTCTCTTCTCATTGCCTTTCACACCAACCGTGGTGCATGTATGATTTTTATTTCATTCACTTTTCAATAGGAAACCTATGGCAATTGAGGTCATGTTTGCACAACTGTTATTGAATAACTTTCAACGCGTTTTGAGTTCTTTTTTTTTGTTATTTTTTCTAGTTTTTTTGCAAAATTAAAACAAGAAAGAAAAACGTTTATTTTTCCTGTATTAGGTAGTAGTAGTAGTAGTTATTGTTACTTTTCTTTGTTTTGTTTTTGTTTTTTTTTTATTTAACTTGTCAATATGTGTGAGTTTTTGTTTTTTTTTTGTTTTGATGTCGTTTTGTTTAGAAAAAAAGAAAAATTTAATAAAAAAAAAAAATTTATTGTCAGATTTTAATTTTTGTTGTTGTTGTTTTTGTTATTTTCTTTTAGCACTCAAGTAACAATTTTAACACCTAAAATTCAATGGCAGATAAATTTTAACGGGTTATGATATGTAGAAAATCTTAAATAAAAATGACTTTTGAAAGAGGGAGAGAGCCTTAAAACGCTTAATTTTTCTAAACGTTTTAATACAAGCACATCGAAACGTTTAAGTATGTTCGAGTTTGTTTATGAAAACATAAGATACGGTACAGGTAGACGGCTACTTATCTTGAATCCTTTGTAGTAATTTGATATTGTACTTCCCACTCCGGTATGCTATACTATAGAAGAGTATATAAGTAAGCATCTTATTACATTCCTGTAGAGCCATTGGTATATACCCGAATTGGCTCCGATTCAGCTCTTTCCTTCCAGTGCAGTTTTCATAGTTTCCGATCTAGTTCAATGCCTTAATATAAGGAGTTAACATAACGTATGGCATTCATTTTTAATGTTTTAAATAGCAAGTCTGCGTTTAATACGGTCGTGCTCAGTACAGAACTATGTTCAAAGCAGTTTCCGCTTTTCCACACAATTCACCCAAACACTCTCTAATTAGAAGTATTACGACATCAAGCTTTTGCTCAATATTCCTGGGCGACTGTGGTATACCTTATTGAATATTCCCTCTCTTGACAAATGGTCCCCAATTTATTTTCTTGTACCTTTGTACAAGCAAATTGCATTGGCAAGAACTCTGGGAGTAAATAAAATCGCCATGAAAATTTTTTAAAAAATCTGTTATTCGGCATCGACTTGAAACTGATTGTCCGCTACTCACACAACCTTAGTTTTGTAGGAAGCTAGACTGGAAGCTTGTAACGTATCTATGTATGTCATTCAAGCTTTATGTCAAACATTTCAATCCTTCGGTTAGGAATATGATGCTATCCATAGAGCAAAAAGACAGAAAATCGTGAAAATGTTGCCATTCTTGACAGGCGCTTAGCAAGTCTTCATATATTTATGGCTTGACGAGTTTTGATACAAAATTACAGTGTACCATGTGTAGATCGCTTGATGTTAAAGCGTGTTGGAAGCCTTGCTAAAGACAATGTGGGCAAGATGAAGCGAGCAGATGGTCTAAACTGCTCTGAGCGTTACAGTTTCACAAGGATTCTTCATAAACTAGTTGTACTCCAATAAACCGTTTAAATACATGGCATTAAATACATGACCATCTTGTCGGTTACTTATTATTGTTATTGCAACATAAAGTATTAATTTCTAGCAAATATAAGATAAATGACCTTTACAAGGTCCCAACATTTAAACCCTCTAAACTATTGTTCGTTTATCTTTGCAAAGTTATTCGCTAATATTCCCTTCCAATACAGTAATTATTAGAATAATTTTATGATTTCTGTTATTACTTGCAACCATATTTTCTTAATGTGCCACAAACTATTTAAAGCGATTAAGACTACAAAAATAACAAAAAAAAAAAAGTAGAACAACCAACACAAACAATGAAAAATTATTAACACTAATACAGAGAGAGAGAGAGAGAGAGAGAGAGAGAGAGAGAGGGAAAAAAAAGAAGAAATTGTGTGTACATAATTGCAATTTTATTGCTTATCTTTACTGCTTTAAACTATAAAAGCATGTGAAAATATGTATGCCACCATATGTGGCACATTATGTAGACACCTTTTGCCATTTTTTTTTTCTGCAGACCCCTTTTAAAACGCTGTAGTGAGTGTGTGTGGTAACAACTTTGTCTTTAGCTATTAGAACTATTCACACAATATACGAGTGACTATAAGCATGTGCTGGTATTTGTGCTTGTGCCATACAACTAATACTACTACTGCCACTTGCAACACAGCATTACATTGTAAATATGTATGTAGAGCAGAATGGGTAAGAAAAAAAAAATAGAAAAATAAAAATGGAAGTAGAAAACTTTGGAGAGTAAAATTTTTGCAATTAAGTTCAGTTTTTTTTTGTTTTTTTTTTTGTTTTCTTTCTCACCCACCATTATTTTTGCTCTACAGCCATCACATGAAGCAGTTACACATCTGAGTACTGTTGGCTTTTTATGTTGTTAAAGAGTCAGGTTTCCAACCTAGTTTCTAATACCATACACGTTGTGTGTGTTAATTTTATCCTTGAGCTGTAAGAGCTTAACTTCGACTCCGAACGGCAGATTTTTTTGAGAAACTTTTCATGTCAGAAGATTGTTGAGAACAAGTTGCCGAAGAACTATTTTCATATTTCCTTTTGAGATGTCTAAGCTGAGGTTTGAATCATACTATCCCTACTAGACTAAGGCGACTTCGTGCAAATAACGGAACCGTAAAATATTCGTACAATTTAGTAGAATATTTTGCAACTTATCAAGGAGATCAGTTGATTCTTGAACAAAGGCTACAAAAATCTAGTTCCTAAGTCCTGTCTTCCAAGGCAAAAAGTCTAGTTGGAGTGGTCTTTGGGTATTAAAAATTGGTACTTAAGCACTGGTTGGCAATGTCCTTATAACTGCAAGAGGAAACTATCCTCTCTATTAACCGCAAACTGGCAATATCAGAAAGACTATTATGCCAAACAATTTTGCAAAGCCTATGTCTTTGCTACGAAGTGAAAACTGATGTTGGCATAGCCTGGCCAAAAGAAGCATAGCAAAGCATTAGGTAAGGACGGTATTAACCCGGAACTGCTTAAATTCAAAGGAGCTCTTAACACAGCAGTTATTAAACCTATAACTTTGGTTGTGCTTCCAATTTCAACTAAAAGAATTATGTGGTAGCGTAGCACTCCCAATAGTCTTACTACACATTTCCTTCAGAAACAGAATGCTTCTTCTTTTGCTTGTAGTTGTTGCTGTACGCTTTTATAAAATCCTAGTGCTGTTGGCTACAAAAAAATAAAAAAAAAAAAATATGGAAAGAAGAAGAAGCTGAAGCTGAAGAAAAAAAAACTATAACTGTAAAAATGTTTGTGGACAGACAAAATGCATAATTGAACATTTACTAATTGCAGCGTAATTATTGCTGCAGTAAAACAAAGTTGAAAAATATGAATTAAAGAATGTTTGTGTGTACATGTGTATGCGTTTTTACTTTAGTATTCCTTTGTATACGTGTGTATGTGCTTATATGTATATAATCACATCGTTTTTATATAAAAACTTTAGCATTTCTGTTTGAATTTTTCTATTCCTTTTCTATTCCGTCTTGTTTTTACTGTGTGTTCTTTTCTTTTCTTTTCTGTTCTTTTCTTTTCTTTTGATTTTTTTTAAACAGAAAAAGATGTTTAACATGGTGTTTTAATTTTAAAGTCTTAAAGGTAGGTGTGTAGGAAAATTTGTGGAAACTTTTATTTAAAAATCTTGAGAAAAATATTGAAAATTTCCTAATATCAGCCTAGCAAGGTACTGATTTATTAGCTGACTTATCAGAGAATTCAATATTTTTGCTGCAAACCACCTTTTTGTTTGTTTTGTGTGTGTTAATTTTATCCATGAGTGGCGTAAGAACAAATTAGCGAAACTTTTCATGACAATTTTTTTACAAGTCTGCTGAAAGAAAATCGCTTAAAGAAATAATGTCATGTCAGAGCCACGATATGATTATACAAGATATTAAAGAACATACCAGTAGCATGAAGCTGATATTAAAAAGAGTTGTCTAGACTTAGCTTAGTAGACAGTGATACTTTTCAAGATGTTTTTCTGAGCCCTTACAAAGGAGTGATGGTTTTAATGTTGAAAACGTTGAGAACATTTTAAACATCACGTCCCGAAAACGAAGAATTACTGTAACTGAAATGAAATTTAAAAGAAAAATTCAATTTGTTTATAAAAACAATTCTTTAGTTAGCGTTGGGCAGCTGTGTGCTCTATTTTATCGTAATAAAATTTTAAATCTTTGAAAATAATTTTCAATCTGTTTTTCAAATGCAACCCTAAAAAACATATTTCGAACGATTAAGTAAAGAATTTATGCATTTTTCGTTATCAACAATACACTTTAGTAATAATAATCCCTATTTATGTTTAATTAATTTCCTTTTCTTTTGTTAAAACATGACTCCAATGCTGGGCCAACATGACAATTTGCTTTGCATTAATGTTCATTGTAAACATTTAATTTGCAGGAGGCATTAATAGGCAATTGGGAGTCATCAAAAGACAGACTGCTACTACTATTACTACTGCTACTACTATTAATACTACTACTACTACTATTGCTACTGCCACTGCTACCAGTACTACTGACAACAACTGCCTTATGGTCATTAAATTGAACACAAATATTTGATTGTTTTTAATCTTGACAAATATTTGCACAATTTATTATTATTATTACGAGTATACTGTACAGAAGAAGAACGTTTTCGAATTTCTACTTTTTGGTGCAAAAACCACATGTATTGACTAAATTTTAATTAAATATTAGGATTATTGCTATACTATGCCACAAATTAATGTACTTGTAAATTAGTACGTATATAACTCTGTAAATCAGCATACATACATACATACATTTGGGATGCATAGAGAAGTCATACGATATATCCTTCAGTGTTTATATAATATTAAATGTTTTTCGAATTTTATTGTATGTTTGTGTGTGTATATGTGTGTACTCAACACATTTATAGGTTTCTATGGAAGTTTCCATTTTGGAGTATCTGCATAATCTTGGCACCTCAAGATGAACAAAATGCAAATACAAATCATTGTATAGCCTGTGCAATAAGCAAAAGTGCTATAAGCAAAGTAAATATTTTGTAAATTACAATATATGGGTGACTCCATGATTAATTAAAAAAGAAGAAACGAAAAATAAATAGTAATTAGATTATGCATGAATAAAAAGAAAATAAATCATTTCCATTTAGTAACTCTCTCTTCTGACGTTATTGACTTCCTTAAAACTTATCACAATCCGTTTTACCTTTCTATTGTAAAACTGAACGAAATCGTGAAAAAGAAATTGGGCAAGAGTAAGAGTAAGTAGAGTGGGATTTGCTGTAGAATTATGCTTTCATCATGAAACAAATATTATAAGTTCGACGTCTAGATGCCATTTGAATTTATAGTGGCAGGCCGATTTTCCAGAGGGTGGCAAAGACAGGCCTGACATCAAGAAACATAATAGTAGTGTGTGTAAAATTTTATCAATCAATAGCTAGGTAGGTAGATTGGAGTGATAGCTTTGATATCGAAAGCTCACTTGAGCACACCTAGCGGCTCGTTGTGATGCCAAAGGTAAACGCAGTCCCTGTACTGACCGAGTTCTACCAAAGGGCTGCACATTAAAAGTGCAACTACCCTACGCTGATAATCAGCCCGAAAGTTTGATATTGGTATTTGAGAACCAAGTAGTGTGTTGACTTATTAGACGAAAGGCCAGGATTGGAATCCCAGGTCAGACATCAAAAACGAAATATGAAAAAAATATTTCTTCGGCGGCTTCTTCTCACCAGATTTCTGGCAAAAACTCTGAGAGTAAATAAAATTGCCATGAAAAGTTTGTCAAAAAACTGTCGTTCGGAGGCGACTTTAAACTGTAGGTCCCGCCACTAACGTATAAAATTAACACACACAACAGAAGTGGTGTGAGAAGCTAGGCCGTAATCCTGTCTGAAGGGTTGTAATGGCCAAATATGTATGTATGTATGTATTGGAGAACCAAAAAAACTGCATCTCGCAAGAGATGGGCATTGGCAAAGAAAGTGCTAAACAGTCTCCTCTTCCTCAGTAGATCTGTACCCACAGTAAAAGTCAATAGTAAAGATCACAGTTGAATTCTTTCCGCGTGTCTTGCCATAACACAATGATCTGTAAACATGACCACTGTGATTGAGATGACGTTACGATCAAGTCCGAGTAACTGGTTGGTTCGCCTTCTATCCATGGAGAGCCAAGTGAGTCTAGCAGTGGAGCAGGTCTCCTCACATACCGGTTGCTTTATTCAATTGGTTTTACGCATCTCCTTTCCTATTCCCATTGTTGCGAGTACTGTGTTCCAGTCCTCTACACACAGTAGCATTAGTTTGTTGCATTGTTTGCCATCAGGAAATGGCTAACATGTGTCACGTGTTTTAAAAACCCAAAAGATGTGATGTATGGCTAGATAATCTGCAGTCATTGTAATCTAACAAGTAAAGAGTTGGTGTATTAAACGAGAGCTTGTAGGGTTCAAACCTTAACTCTGACATTTGAAAATAAAGAATTATAAAAAGGTACTTCTATCGGTAATCAAATGCCAAATGTTGTTGTAAAGAGTCGACTTTGAAGTCTAAAGCACTCCGTTCATGGACGCAATTAACACACACAAAAAAAGGATTGTAATGGCCAATTGAGTACGTACGTAAGTTGATAATTTGTTGTTGATTTGGAATACCCCTACCTGGCCTTCTTGGGCATTGTACAGGATTATAATCAAATGGCGCTACAGGAAACACTAGTGGCGTACAATTGAACCACTGACAGTATTGAAATGCTTTTCCTTTCCAATACCATCTGCCCAGACTACTTTTTGTACTTCTTTAAACGAATCAAAGCAATTATTATAGGTATTGAATGACTAAGTATTCATACCTTAATACTGTTGGACTTACTAAATGCTGGCTAAGTTTGCCATAATTTCCTCCTATAGTGTCCCTAGTTTTTATGAAATGCTCCAATGATACTTTTAAGAGTTTTAGCCATTTTGCATTGTTCAATTTCGTTTCTTTCAGTTCAACTTCCATTCAATTGGTAGTTGACCACTCATGTGAAGAAAGAGCATCCCCCTAATAAACTTGCTCATTAAGGGAAATTGTATTTTCAGCAGATTTTTCTTTTATTGTGTACAGCACAGTACACAACTACTAATATATTCTGTGCCATCAAACAGCATATGTATGTATGCGCATACAATCGAGTCTCGACCAGTATTAATAAACATTTCTGTTTGTCTGTCTGTCCTATCTATCTGTCTGTCTGCCTTCCTGTGCATCGTATTCATAAAGTAGATTTTCAGAAAAGAAATCCGTATTTTCAGTTTTCTAACACAGTTTGAACAGTTTGTTTGATTTCTCCTTTTTTGCTAACCAGTCAACCATAAACTTTATCTTAATTATGAGATTTTGCCGCAATGTTTGCATTAGAGTTAAATAGACTCTCCTTCACTCTCTCTCTCTCTTGCTCTTGCTCTCTTTCTCTCTCTTTGTCTTTTTCCTTATTCAGTCTCCTGTTATCTTGTGGACTTTATGCAACGCCTGTTTGTGTACTTGTGTCTTGTTTTGTATCTGCAATAGTAGTTGCAATCACAACGTTGCTAAAAATTGCATTTAACAACTGTAACCTTAAGGTTCTGTTCATTTTGTATCTTTTTGTTGCAAACAGTATGTATGTGTGTATTTGCGAGTGCATGTTGAATTCTTGGTGTTGTTGTTGTTATTGTATTTTTGTTTTATTAATAAAATATTGTACTTTGCAAATAAATATAACAACTTTGACTAGATCAACTAAATATACTTGCAACATATAATTCTCTCATAAAATGTGCAACATTAAATGACTCTACATATGTATGTATGTGTGAATGTATTACTGGGTGTAGAGTATGCAGTTAAGCATAAATAGAATACTTAAAATAAATATTTGCATACACGGTGAAAAACTGTTGGTTTTGATTCTTGAATCTCTTCATTTCTTTTCAGTTTTCAAGTGTCCAAAAGAAGCACTGAAGTGCCTCACTGCCAACCGTATATATCGCTGTCCAGTTAAAAAATCTTTGGTAATCATAAACATACAATGCTTGTGCTGTTATCAGTGATGATCTGACTAATGTCGTTCTCGAAGTCATATGGTCAGATGACATCATTAAACCAATATCATACAAAACAGTTACTTTTTCGAGATGCAGTGGGCAGTTTTCGATCTCATGACTTTATTTTCTTCTTCTGAAGATGATTTTTCAATGGAAATAAGGGTAGCTGCTTTGTTGTCTATGCTCGGTGACCTTTAATCCATTGATCGATTGAATTTTCTACCGATCACCAACCAAAATTCGCCCAGCTGGGTTCCTGTGAGTGGTGCGAAATTTTCTACCTCGGTTTCTTCTGTACACAAACACGTTTAGAGTTGATATTTTCGACAGATCTTGTATAATCTGGCAGATTGTGTCTTGGCTTATTAGACAAAAGATCGTGGTTCAAAGCCACGTAGTGTGAAAAAAACGAATTCTTTCGGCAGCAGTCGTCTGGCAAAAACTCTGAGAATAAATAAAATTGCCATGAAAAATTTCTCAAAGCTGTCGTATGCAGTTGATATTAAACTGTACATGAGTGTTGTGAGAAACTAGGTTGTAATCCTGACTAAAGGCTTGCAATGATCAATTGCGTATGTATGTATGTAAACAATATTGTAATTTTTCACTGTGTATGTATTTCTAATGTTTGTAGAACAAAAGTGCATGTGCTATTTACACGGAGTTTTCATGCGAAGATAATAATGAAAGGTTTTTGCCTAGAAATTATTAATTTTCTTTAAATTTTCTTTAAGAAAACCCTAAGAGTCATAGTTCTTAGAAGTACTAGATAGTTCTCAGATATAATATTATATAAGATTTTAACTTTTGATGAAATTCAAGAACAAAATCTTAAAAGTTTTAAAATCTTCTTTAAATAAAAATCACATTTAATCGTTAAGAGAAACTGTTAGAAATTCTTGTTTAAATTTGTAAGAGACCCTATTGAGTTTAAAAGGTGCGGTGCAGTCGTATAGGGGTTAAAGTGTTTTGCTAGCTGCTAACAGAATATACATTTTCAGCCAATGTCAACAAAGTTTTTTAACAGTTCAACCAACACTATACCCAGTACAGTTTCACAGAGAGTGTTGCTTCTATTTAAAGGTAGTTGGTAACCTTAACATCTTACTGCAGTAGTTCAATCAGCTGTTCTACTGGAAAAATGGAATGAAACTTGAACAAAACTGCAAGCATGAAAATGAATGCATAGGTCACTGTTATCATAGAGAATGTTGTATTTCTTCAGACTAGAACCATCGTCTATGCATTACATTCTGCAATTGTTATTCAGCAGTGGTTAATTTTCCTCACTGGCTTAGTGATTTTTGTTGTTGTTTCCTTTTTGATAAAATGTTATCTGGAAATATTTCTCGTTAACCTTCTATTGTTTTCCTCAAATCATTGACGTACGAACGCTATAGGCTTTTCCACTGTTCTGGTCCGTATGGCAACCAATCAAATCTGAACCTTTATGTCTGTCATACAGTCAGGATTGCAGCCTAGACTTTCAAACAAGCCACACGTGGCAGGACCTACGTTTTAATGTTAACTCTGCACTACATATTTGAGCAATATTTTATGGCAATTTCATTTACTCACAGAGATTTTAACAAAATATTGCTGAGAGACAGTTTTCGTAAGAAATATTTTTTTCATAATTCGTTTAAGATATCTGAACTAGGCACTCATCAAATAAGCCAACAAGGAAATTTTTTATTGCCATTTACAGGGTAAATAATTTCGAAACTAACTGACCTATACGTTAACTCGAAAAGACCTATTGATGCCATGATGTGTTGAATAAAACATCGATCAAATGCTAGTTCCAGCTTCTCTGGTTGAAGCGCATTCGAAATGCCCAATTTTCCATGACACTGTTCAGGTTTAATTTGAGCGATGTCATGCAATTAAGCAATCGCTATGGCTTATGACATATCTGCTTACAGTTGAAACTTAAGAAATCGCCACAAAAAAAAAGTCAAACAAGGTTTAATCGCACGATCTCGGTGGTTAGTTCACATCACTTCCAAATGTACCGCATGTATTTTCTATCCAGATCAACTAATTCAGGCCAAAAGAAGATGTTCGACGTTGCCAGTGATGGTCTGACCAATGTGGTTTTCAAATGAATAAGGACAGAAATCCACATCAAACAATGACTTTTCGGTAATAGTTAAAAGCTCTTTGAACTCTTGTGAACTGGTATCGTCCTAAATTTGACAATTTTGCTTATTCACGTACACATTCGTCCAGGAACGGGCTTTATTCCTAAAGATTGAATTTTCGATCAGTAGTTGTCAACGCCTATTTCGATAAAAACAATTTCATTATTTGCGCATGTGCTTGAATGCAATATTCATCCATGATGATTAGGCAAAACGGTCAAAATAAATGGTTCCAGTTGAAGGACTCTGTGTTCTCATTAGTGTGAGGAACATTTCCATGTAATTCCATGTTTTTGTTGTTGATAATTATAACTTAAAACGAAATTATCAAAATAAACATGTTGTTTAAATCACAACAACAACACCTGTATTTGAAATAAATGCCGGAATACATATGTATGTATGGCTCTTGTAATATTCGTACCAAAGCAAAGCAATTGCCTTGTTGGCCATTTCTCGAAACTCTTCGAATCTCTTTCAATTCCATGCACACATCGTCTAGTTAAACTAATTCAATTGAGGAACTTTCTTTAAAAGCATAGGCACAAGCTTTTTAAAAAGAAAAAAAGACAACATATGACAATAAGACAAGACTGACGCCTTCGTCTGCCCGAACCCATATTATTTGTAAACTTACTGTTGTCTGGTCAATTGAAAAGATCTCAAATATGAATGTCATTCACTTGTGCCATAATCAAATTGAGTCACAAATTATTATTAGAGTGCAATGTGCAATAAATGTGTAATAAATTTCTAAAGATTGTTTGGTATACTCTATGACATGTCATCTTTGTATAAGAACTCTCATAAGAATTTGTTCATTTTGTTTAGTTGAGTTCACTTTAAGCAGCACAATGAACTCTCAATGAATTTGAATTTGGAGTGCCATTCAAAATGGGATTGGAAATTTGCTTAACTGTACTGTGTATGGCCTGAATTGTAATTTGTACTTCAAAACTGACTTTTAATCTTAATTATGTATGTACAGTCAAAGAAAAAAGTCTACATACACCGATATTTGTATAACGTTATATGTCGGCTTTTGCCTTTGACTGTATATGTTCGTGTAGGATAGATTAAAAGCACTGCTCTTGTGTACAATTATTTCAGCCGAAGAAAAGAAGAGAGAGGGAAAACATAATATGCTATCAGGTCAAAATTGTCCCGTTAATCCTAGAATCATTAAAGTCAGAATTTAATGACTTAATATGCTTACCACATTTTATCGTTTATCGGCGTAATTACAAAAAAGCTTGTGAAATGCCCAAGAATAATACATTTACAGAAAAAGTATGCCACCTTTAACTGCCTTGGCGATAGTCTCCGCAGGTTCTATATGAGTTCCAAGGAACTGAATGGGTCCAAAATCATTGTTGCCTTTGGATTGAACCATATGAACATGCCGAGATGAACTCCCTATTAAATAATCGTTCCATTTGAGGTTCTAAATACTCGTCAACATATTTTGAGGCTTTAATGATTCCAAACAAGCTATTCAGACAATTTCTTTTTTCCATCAATTTGTCTGCTTGAACTCTTAGGCTATATAGCGGATTTTTAGCATTGGCATCTTTAATAATTCCCGTTCATAATATTCTTGTGTGTGTGCTCAAACCAAAGTATTTCATATTTTTTCTGTGGCTATCTGTTAGCGTTTGTGTTGTTCTTAAAAGATTTTTTGTTAATCACCAATCTAGGCCAATATTTTCTCAAGATTGTATGAAAACCCCTTCCATGCGAAAGATTTCTCACATGTGATATGAATGAAGGTAGATCGAACAGATATATCATGTTATAGCACAGATAGTTTCACTGGCTTGTACTAGCATACAGAGGTTTAATAGCCCGTGACCTATTTATGCAATCATATCACAATTAAATTTCGATAGCAACCAACCAAGGGTCAAATTAGAGGGTGTCTCCAACATGTCAGACTGTTTTCCTCAATTTCTAAATACGATGCTTGTCTAAGCACTTGGCTTTTAGGCTATCCATCTAGAATAGGGAAGCAGCCATATGTCTTGTTACACTGTGTCCCCATAATGTTGACTTTACTTTTTTTTTTTTGGCCATCTTAAAGGAACTACTATAACAGGTTTCAAGCTAAAAAGATCTGCGTTTGTAAGTAAGAGACACTGCACTGCCATTTTCCAGCAACGACAGTCTCCAGGTAGTTATCATCTGTTCAAGTGGTCAGTTAAGTAGAAAGTGAGCTTTGGATGTCTACAAGCATGACCGTATTAAAGCAAACACTGTTTTGAAACTGGGTAAAGCCTAGTAGGACTACGAAAGGAGACATTATATTTTGCGATTAGGTCCAGTATGTGGGACATAGGCCTGTTCATTGTGCAGCGTTATTGATAATGTGAGAGCCTGGAACTGCAGAGGCGAATATTCTAGGTTGAGGTTTCTTTAGTGATCTACACTAGTTTCTGATATTGAGAGTTTCATCTTTGGACCACTTAAGTCGTGAGATGACTCCATTTCATGTTTTTATTTTCTGTCTATTCTCCTGTCCTTTTCTATTGGCTTTGTCACGAATATATTCTTTATCTGTTCATCTTCTGTTTACTTCTTCCCCTGCCCTTTCTATGTTTTTAAGTAATTCTAAAATTCATAAAAAGCTTTACGATACCAAATCGAGTGCGATTTTAAATCAAAACCGATTATAAATTGACAATTCTTTTGTATGTCACAGTAATCATGCGTTCAGTCAATTAAAACTTTTAAATTTTTTGAATTTTTTTCTTTTTTAATTTCTAAATGATTTATTCATTAGCAATTGAAACGATTACTTACTTACTTACTTGGCAATAAAACAAATTTTAGAAGAAAAAATTTTTTTTAAAGACGTAGTAAATCTCTAACAGGAAAACTTCTTTACAATACAACGCTGCGTAACAAACAAGGCCGCAGATGAATGTCATTTTTGGAACAACAATTATGTTCCAATACCATACAAACTGATGCCTCTACCACTATTTTGTGTTGGTGGAAAAATAAGCATTTAAAACGACTGTCAAATGTCAATGTACGTTTGTGTTTTTTATTTTATTTTTGCTGGCAAAAAAAATTTTCAAAGATTTATGAACACTAAGGCTCGTTTTTATATTCTTTCTTGTTCAATTGCCTTATACGTTATGTTTGTCTGTTTTGTCTGAGAGAGAGAGAGAGAGAGAGAGAGAAGATGCAAGTTNNTATACGTATCGCAACTGTATTGATGTCCTGGTATACATTTTTAATTTGTATCTTGTACTTCTACTGTATCGGATTCAGTTTCAGTTTCAGTTTCAATTTCAGTTTCAGTTTCAGTTCCTTTATTTGTTAGGTGGTCCATTTGTCTACTTGACTGTGTTTGCTATTTTGGACAATTCTATTGAAACTTTTTAATCAAGTTTTATTTTTCTTCTGCACTCCCTCTCCTCCCCAACCAACTTGAGTTGTGCAGTTTTACTTAATTTTTGTTTCTTCTTATTGTTACTGCTGCTGCTGCTGCTGATGCTGTTGCTATTTCGATTTGAAGTTCTTGCCTTATTTACCGAATACTTGAGAGTTTGATTTAAAATGGAGAAGAAAACAAATAGAATTTCATTTTTAATTTGTTATTGTTGTTGTTGTAGAAAAAGTATAAACAAATTTTTGATTTATTACCATTTAGGGAATACAATTGAGCAAAACGTTTCTTGTTTATTTACTTCAACAGTAGCAGCAGCAGCAGTAATATCAACAGCAACGCCAAGAATATTTCGTTTTTTTATGTTTTATTGTTTTTATATTTTCTTGTACAAAAAATTTTCAGTTGCATTTTCATTAAAACTTCGTTGGGAAAAAGTTTTAATAGGGACTCAGACAAAAAAAAAAAAAAAAAAATAAGAAAAAAAAAAGAAAAACAAGAATTGATTTTCATTATTTAGCTCAATGCCGTGTTAAGGTGGGGGGGGCGAGAAGAAAGTATATTGAATCTGAATTGAAGTTTATAAAGTTTAGAATGAGCTAACAATCGATAGATAATGCTTTGCTTGTCATACTGGGTGTACACTTTCATTTGAAAGTTCTTCTAAGGTCATAAGTATTATGAATTTAAATGTAAAGTGCCTGGTGGCAAGTTTCTGCCAACGGTTGCAATGCATAGAGTTATCGATATCGATAACTTTGGTGTGACAGTTGAATATGTCAAATTGTTTTGACATATTTATAAACTATCTAATTTGAACATCTTAAAATCCTAGGCATCGAATATAAATCATCCCGAATACATCTGAGTCGATATCGGTGCTTACGCTTACAAAAAAGACAAAATAACTACAAAAAGGCTACTCGATAAATGTAGGGTGGTCTATCACATTCCTATAGTCCTGACTGCTGTCAAATGTCAAGTGGCTAAGATATTATCGAGTATACAGTAGACATTCGTATTCTTGTGGATAACCAAGCGACTCTAGAAGCCTTACGAAGACATCCAATCTGGTTAAAAGATGCCGGATATTCGGCTCTAAAAGCCTTGTGTAGACATACATTCTTATTAAATGAGATGACGGCTGATTCTAATGTTATCCTTGTATTCTATATAAATGAACATGCGAGCTATGTGAGAAGGATTGCTGAAGATAATCTAACTAAGACAATTGCGGTTATCGAGCATGTAATTGTTGACCATTTTCCTTACTTTAAACTGAAGTTTGCGATAGCTAGGCAGTACAAAGAACACATCTGCGGCCGCTTTATAGACATAAAAGTTTATTTGATCAAAAAATTTTAAAGTGGCAACTTCGTATAGTGATTGAAATAATTACTGGCCACTGGTGCACATACGCGAAGATCAGATTATCCGTTTTTTAAATTTGTGCAGATGACATAATCATCATTCACTTCCTGCATAACTGTTATGTAAACAATATAAACAGACTATGCACCCTTTAGATACACGAGCTGATCTGGTACTACGGGTACATAGTTTATGTAAGGCTGTAATACATCATCATGGATTTTTAACTCGCAGCCTACTAGATGAGGTTGTTGTCAAGGTAATCTGATAAAAGTAATTTCCTTAATACTGTCTGAGAGTTTACTTTTGACCGCCTTCAAATCTATCTGCGGCAGGATCAGGTCATACTCAATGATAATACCTGGACTGCATGATTTTATGTTCATTGCTGTGGAGTGTATTGAAATATAGTGGTGTATAGTGTGGTATAGTGTTGGCTTATTAAACACTAAGCACTAGTAACCCAAATTTAACTCGCATATCTCGAAAATAAAATATTCCTTTGACGAAATGCTGTTAACAGCCGTCCGGCAAAAGTTCTGAAACTAACACAGACCATAAAAGAAGTTTTCATATCTGTCATCCGTTTGTAGGCTTATTAGACGTGTGGTCTCAGTTTAAACTCCAGGTCAAGACATCAAAACGATCTTCGGCGACTTCCTCTCAGTAGATTTTTGGCAAAAACTCTAAATTTTCCATGAAAAGTTTCTCAAACATCTGTTGTTCGGAGTCCACTTTAAACTTTAGGTTCCGCCACTCATGTACAAAGTTTACACACACAACTTACCCTGATTGTGGTTGTGTAATAATGAATTAAATCTTGACTTCTCATTTACTAAGCAAACGCTATTGCCAGCTGATAATTAGAGCTACTGATTATCAAACCATTCTAATAGCCTCCTAGTAAGTAACAAAATACAGGGTTGGGCTGTTTTCCTTTGTTACTTTGCATAAAATTTTGCATACGCTTTATAATTTCAAATCTCTTTTGTTAACCTATTTCACAATGGTATGCCTTCTAATGACGTTGTTAAATTTCTAATTATCGCCCGTGTTTAAGGCACAGGTTAACTAACAGTCCTCTTAGTTCTAAATTTCAAGAAACTTTGAAAACAGAAACAATAAAAGCCATACTTGCCATAGAAAATTCTAAATCATGCATGTGCTAATGCATAATGATATACGGAATGCATGAATAAATAACTGCTGCTCGCCAATAATACTTGAATAATATTCTGTTTCAGTGTTCAACTTCTACTTGAATATTCGTGGAAGTGGAAAAGTGGAGAAGTAGTATTGACTTTGTGTGAATATTTTCATAATTTCAATGAACGCTGACTTAAATATGCAATTACGAAAGGCAGGCTGGCATACAGTCAGACAGGCAGGCAGGCAATCATTAAATATTGCCACTTATAATAACGCTTCATTTCCCATAAAGTGGGCATGGCATGCTTTCTTCTTTGGGTGTATGTGCGTGTGTGTGTGTGTGTCTCTATGTGGCTTCTAATTTCTTTTTCAAATATTGCAGACCTTTAAACACACAAACATACACACTACCACACTCACATGTACAGTATTCCGTATAATTATGGGTTCAATTAACAAACTGCAGTAGAGACATTAAAACTCAGCATTGCCTTCTTAATTACAGAGTATTTGAACCAAAAACAAAAAAAAAAAACTTCAAAATCAATAAAATTGTGAACATTGTTGTTAAATTGCTAGCAATGGAGAGAACTAGTAAGTGAGAGAGAGAGAGAGAGAGAAATATCAAACGAAGCATTTGTGTTGTATTCTATTGTGTGTTATAAATTAAAGGGGTTGCTTGTGCTAAAGAGCAAAATTTTTGAGGCAATAATGCAATGGCATATTTCTCGTTATTTAGTGCAACATTTTTACACTTTATAAGCATAAATCTTGTTAATTGGATACAATTAAACTATGAAATGAAAAATATAATGATTAGAATCGACTGATTACTAAAATTTTAGTTTTTAACTTCTAAATTAAAAGCACAAATCTTTAGATTGACTTCCTCTTAGCAAGCTGTATGAGTAAAAAAAAAATTGCCAAGCAAAGCCTCTCATAAAATTTGTCGTTCGGAGTTGACTTTATTTTGTTTCTACAAAACTAACTCAACTTCAAACCACTTGGACAAAAATTTCGACCATACTTACTGAACTAATTGGTCACTGCAACTCTCCAGTCAGGATTACGAACGAGCTTCTCACACCACTTATGTTGTGTGTGTTAATTTTGTACTTTTGTATTTGAGTGTCATATTGTGATATATTTCAGGGAAATTTTCCATGGCAATTTTATTTACTCACAGAATTTTTCCAAGAAATCTGGCAGTCGCTAAAACGCTATTTTTTCATATTTGGAGATGTCTGAACAGGGCTTTGTATCTTTGGCCTCTCGTCTAATAAGCCAACACACTACCTATTAGTTGGTTCTAAAGGACCGCAATATGTTTAAGTGTTATAAACTGAATGGTATTATGGCTCTGGTGCTGAAGCGATACTTTGTGAAATCAGTAACGCTTTATTCTGTTCCCCTATCTATCAAATTTAATTGTAGGCTGCTTATGCTTAGGCCAGAAATTTGCTGACAGGAAGTTGCCGAAGAAATATTTTTTTGCATATTTTCGTTTTGATGGCTGAACTGGGATTTGAACCGTGGCCTTATGTCCACTGAGCCAACACACTACCTACTAGACTAGGGCTACTTCAAACTAAATTTGAGAAGATTTGTTATAAATATTCTGGTTAATGGCCACCATTTTCTACCAGGTAGTATGTTTGTTTACTGGACATGAGCTTTGAATTCTAGCATCAGCTGTGACATCATAAAATAAACAGTATATGCTTGTATTAGGAAAGCTTTTCTCAAAAAAGGATTCGATTAAGAAACTTGTATTATCTGTAAAGTGTCTAGCGAAGATCGAAAGGCTTGCCATTTACGAATATGTATCGATTGTGACAAACATAACTATTGGACAAGAAAGTGTTGAAGAGCACATTTTTAGATCTGCAGAAGCTTCTCCAACTGCTTGAGTTCGGAATAGTGTACTGGGCATTGTTGCTGATATCCTTTCTGGTATGTTTAGTGGTTGATTGCTTTCTGGCAAGTTTTCGTGGAAATTTTCAACCGAAACTGTGGTGAACTGAAAGGGTATAGATCTACGAGCTTAATTAAAACAGAGATACGCTTAGATAATTGGTTTCGGTAATTGTTTGCTAGTAAAACTTAAATTTAGCTTTTCTAATGGGTGATTGACCATCAAAGACTTTCAGCACAGTGTCTTATTTGCAATACATTTTCATAAACTGAACTGTGAACTGCTCTATAAGTATACATGCATATGTACATACTATCTCTATAGTTCTGATATGCTATCTTCTTGACTACAATCAGAAACTATCACGTACATGAGGGTGTTGTATGTTCATATGATTTTATAGACAATTTTCTGTTGCCATATTTTTTGGAAAATTTCTGACCCAAATATACTGCAACATTGTTGCGTCTTTTTTTTTTTTTGATGTTGTTTTCTTTACCTCCTTCTTCTTAATTGTGTGTTACTTTTTTTTCATCGTTTTGCTCATTACAAACACCCATTATTATTTGCTGTTGTTGTTGCTGCTGATACCGCCTTCATAATTACAACAGAAAACGAAATGAGAATTTCATTTCTGTCTTTAATTTTCAAATGGCCTGATAGAAAAGAAAAAAGAAAAAAAGAAAGAAACAAAAAAATGAACAGAAATAAAGAAAACAAAAGCAAAAATAGACTCTGTTTAAATGCTGTACATATGCCAATATGTATGCATGCCAACCAGTCAGCAGTTACCTTCCTCTCCATGGCTATAGAGAAGATTAGAAGTAAATATGCAGCACAAAATTGCTCATCAACTACGTGGCCATCAGTTTTAATCGTTCTTTTATTGATAATTAAAAGCATAAAAGAAGAAAAAAAAAAAAATAAAAGAAAGAGAAAAAAAATTGCAAGAGAAGAGTAAACGAAAAACAATAGGGATTGAATGAAAACAATACAAAATAAACACAATAATTGCCATAATTTCTCTTATACTCCAGGGAATTCTATTAAATGCTTGGACAACAGCTAAGGAATTTAGTTGGGAGTGTTAATTGAATCAGAATTGCAAAACCGAATGTTAATTGAATTCAAAATTAAATGAAAATCATTAACTGCTATATCAGAAACTATAAAAGCAATGCAAGAACTATTGTAAAAAGTCTCCAAATTAAGACTTAAGAGGACTTAAAACACTACCCTCGTTTTGCTGTTTTATATTGCACAACTTAAGTAGAGGCCTGTTATTATTACAACGGCGATGAAGACGCTGTCTGATAAGGGTAGTATGATCACAAATGATGTGTCATTTGCTCAAAGATGTCAGACGTTGTTGTCAAAGAGATCAATTCTGTTCAAGTGGTATCTCAGTCTACAATAATCTGTTAAGGTTTTATTTATCGACAATAGTTTATACGAGATTCTTATGCTAGGTAGTAGAAACAGTTTGATCTGACGTTGACCAGCACAATTATGGTACTAAGTCGCTCTTTTCCCCAGTTTCTAAGTACTTTGTTTCTGTGTCCTTTTGTACTTACTTACCTTACTTGTGTTCTAAAGTTAGAAATTGAAGAGAAGATGCATACAGGGGATCTTTGGGCATCAAGTACTTGCTCTCTCTAGGTTAATAATACTTCGTATGTAACCAAATGTCTACCACTGTACTGGCAACATTGTGCAGAGCAAGTAATTTAAGACCTTTAATGAAACCTTTATTCTCTTTACTTTCATCATAGCTTTCTACAGCCATTAAACAACAAAAAAAAAAAGGAAAAAAAGGGGGAATACATCAAACGGAGTAAATAAAAATAAAACAAAAGAAAGAAATGAGAAAAAGGAAAATATAGATGATGATGATGATGAAGAAGAAGAAGAAGAGTAATAAATTAAAATTTCTTAAATAATCTTGTAGAAAGAAATTGCAAAAAAAAATAAAAAAAAAATTGTAGCAATTAAAGAGGAAAATTCAAAATTTAATTCATTTGTGTGTGTGTGTGTGTGTATGTGTTTGTGTTAAAGTTGTAGAATTTTTTTTTTTGCTTGAACAACAATAGCTAGATATGTAATGTTCAAATTGTACTTTGATTTAAAATTTATAGAGAATTTTCTTGTTTCTTCATCCATCTGTTGTTGTTTGCAGCAACTCGTTATAGATTTTCCAGGCACAAGCAAACTTTTGATTACAAATGAAGTTGAAATTTTCCAGCAGGAACAGAAGAAGCGCCAGCTACAGTAAGAGTAACAATAACAAGTACAACCAATAAATGAGTTCAAGTATAGCATTAAGTGTAACGGTTTATCTTTGTGTCTGTGTATAATGTGTGTGTGTATAATTTTTAACATACAAGCCCAATCACTACAACGTATCTGTGGAAAATGCGTAAAAGAGAGAAAGACAGAGAGAGAGAGAGAGTAGAATTTCAATGAGTGTATGTGCTTGTATTGTGTGTGTTGCCATGGCTGTCTGTGTATGTTTGTTCTATACGGTACAACTTAATTAAACGGAAACTGATTTAATTGCATATTTAATGACTTACAATGAAGTTGAAAGTTTCTGAGCATGTGTATGTTGTGTATGTTTGTTTCTTCACAACAATAATAATAATAACAATAACAATAATAATGTACATTTTATTTCCTTTTTCAATATCTCTGTATAAGTAAATGATTGTGTATTCTTGTTACAGTGTGTGTGTGTGTGTATGTATGTGTATCTGCTTTCATTTTTGTTTCCTTTTTTATTGTTTTCAGAAGGAATACTCTGTTTATGTAAATAATTGTTAACAATTGCTGATAATGTCAACGTCTATAACACACACAAGAACACGCATACATACATATATGTATGTGTATATCGCATACTTATATAAAATATTTCAACGAGACATGGATATAAATTTTAACTTCATTCTTTTTTCATTCTTTTTGTTGTGTGTTAATCATACAGTGTGTGACAAAGAAAGGCATCCATTGCAATAATTTAGATTCATACTGCTCAGTTAGGTTAGAGCTCACCTTGCGACTTCACTCAGAGAATCTATTGCCCATTGTGACACTTTGGAAATTCTACATTCCTAACCCTAACATCATGGATATTGATTGTATGCTCTGCCAAGAATCTCTTAAGAATCAACCAGAAGTTCTGATACTTTCTATTTGATTCGATGGTGACAAACACATTTCCCAGACAGACCGATTCTGAAAATTTGTCTGTATCGTGAAATCTTCTCAGAGTATGATTCCAAAAAGATATTTTTCGTTTTGCTTGTGATGTATGATCTGGGGGGGAATGCGAGTTAGCGAAGATTTCCGCATCCGATACATCAGTGAGCTGTATGAGCTCCTCAATGACATAGACGTTGTTCAGCGTATTAATATCCAGCGGCTGCGCTGGCTCGGCCATGTCGTTCGAATGGAGGAGGATGCACCGGCGAGACAGGTCTTTGACGCAGGGATCTGCGGAAGTCGGCGAAGAGGACGACCTTGTATCCGTTGGAAGAACCAAATCGAAGAAGCCCTGTCATCGATTGGTGCGCAAGAAGCAGAGGCGCCTGGAAAGATGTGTTGCGCCAGGCCGAAATCCGTTAATCGAGTTGTTATGGCCTAATAAGTAAGTAAGTAAGTATGACCTGGGGGTTTGAACCATAAGTCCATATACTACTTACTAAACTACGGCGACCACACTATCAGTAATAAAAATTTTTTGTACCTTTCTAATGTTAGATCGCATAATTCCAGTTGTGAAAGAAAATCTGCACATAGGACATGCGGTATGGATTCTGTGAGAAGCATGTGGATTCTGTAAGGAACATTAATGCCATTCGAGAAAAATTATTCGTGTAAGCCTTGCAGTGTTCTGTCTCCACTATTATTTGTAATTTTACTAGATGGCACAATGAACAAAATTATCATGCAAGCATGATATGCATGATGACGAAGTATTCTTCTACTTCGGCAGCATGGTTAGTAAAAGCACCGGACGATTGTATAGTTAAAGGTATCGATAAACACTATCACGTGTATGATCAGCATATTTAATGCTGATGTAAAGGGAATAAAGTACCGGTTTTGTTAGAGACTTGTCTTAATAAATTCATTCTGTTTTGTCATCGACTGTATGTACACTATGAAGCAGAGAAAACATCATACAAATAATCACGTTACATATGTATTCATAGAGAAAGTATTTCTTAACATTTCAAATTGGTTTCTATTTATTTTGTTTCAAGCTTCGGTTTTTTTTTCAACACGTTATCCTGTCGTTTTCTAACATATCCTATAGTACCTTTGCCATACGCTCATTCAAAATTCAGATGTTAAATATTGCTTTCGTTTTGAAACCGCCGCCCCCCCCCCTCTTTCATATTTTTTGTGTTGAGCTCCTGGCATATGGTACAGGATTTTGTATAACGCAGTATAAGAAATGTTTTTTTGCTTTTCAGGCCACAGGGTAAAAAAAAATGGAGATGAAGAGAGAAAAAGTCAATGAAGGAATGAATTTCTTATTAGTATTCCTATACAAAAAAGAACAAGAGTGTTTGGAAGTTTGAGTGTGGTGTATGTGTGGTGTGTGAGTGTGCGAGAGAAATTTTATATTGTGCACACGCACACATTTTTTTTATTTTTTTTTTGTTGTGAGTGAATTCAGTGTTGTCATCACCACTACAATGAATATCTTTTTATTTACCTTCTCTCTATTTTCAACATTGAAAATGATTGTGACATTATAAAATATGTGTGCCCGTGTGTGTACGTATTTGTTTGTGTGTGTTTGTTGTTACAGTTACAATAAATTGCGATGAATACTTAAACAGGTTTGTTGGGTTATTCCTATTCATTTGCCACTTAATTACATTTACTGTCAGAACACATTTGGAATTTTGAGTTGAATGAAAATAAAATGAACACTAATACACTTGTGTGTGTATATGCATACATGCACATGTATGTATGTAAGTAAAATTAAAATGTCTAGAATTTGACAGTTGGGAAGATTTTTTTTTTTTTTTGGCTTCGTGTTATTTTTCTTTGATACGTTTTCATCTGTTTCTTAGAGT
>QOCX01000374.1:28519-101980 GCA_005959815.1 Sarcophaga bullata | reverse complement strand
TAACAGCCATCGTTATGTAATTGAAAAAATTTTTATTGTCAGCTGATCATTGGAAAATATGACAGGATTTCCATTAACTTTAAATGCTTCAATCCAGAGCAATATAAACGAGGCCTTCAAAAAGTAAACGGCCGTTTCAGTTACCTGAGTAATGCAATGCTATGGTTAAGCATTTGTCTTGTTCGGCTAGGAATCGTGAAATGCTATACAAGCTGACTTCAATTATTCTTTGACAAAAACAGAATGGACAATGGCTAGGGATATAGTACTTACCATAGTTCAAAGAACCGGTAATGATGTAACACGAAACGTGATCGACTAGCACCCACAGTCATTGGAAAGAAGCAAGTAGGCACCATCAAAATAAGGTAAAAAACGTATACAGGAGCTTAATAACAAACACATTTAAAGAGTTGAGAGAAAAAGCAGTGGATAAATAGCCTTTGAACAAGATTATTAAGATCCTATATTCCTTTTAGGAACCAAGGGATGATGTATATTTACTAGAATGACCTCTATTCGTCACAAATATTTTCAAAAATGTCATCAACACTGAATGGAAAGTCTAGGAAGTATTATGAAACTATTAACTTAGGTTTGTCACTACTAGGCATCGCTTAATGAATTAATGCAACACACAGGATATTAACGCTTTTAACGTTGTGAAATAGAGGAAATCCTACAATCAGATTGTAATAAAAAAGTAAAGCGAAGTATTAGTTGTTGAAACATATTGGGTTCTTTGATAGATTATGCAAGAGAGGCAATGCTATCGTCTTTTAGGTGCTTGGATATGAAGAAGAAGTCCATTGAAGCAGTATAGCTCAGAATTTGTGGGCGTGTGCAAAGCTGCAAACAAAATTGCTTAGTTTGAAATGATTCCAATACATCCGAGATCCGAGATCCGAGAGCATCCAATTCATTCCGAAAAAGTCAACCATTTGGTGTAAATTTTAAGCTGTAAGTATTGGCGATCCTTATTTCTTTGATAGTGACATTGGCCAGGCTACCACTGTTAAGGCGAACAGTACCAATTTCTTTTGGCAACGGATTAATGAGTTGGACACCAACGTCATGTGTTTTTGCAATAGGACGGCGTTAAGTTGAACACAGCTTATGCCAAATTTAATATTTTACAAGAGCAGTTTGAGTAGCATGGTCACGGTAACTGATATTAACTGGCCAGCGAGATCGTGAGATTTGACCTCGTAAGACTTTTCCGTGTGATGTTTTCTTCATTCGCAGGTGTATGACAATAAGCTGTGAACCACAGCGGTCCTCAAAACCTACATAGTACATGGCCTCAGTCAAATCCAGCCTGATTCATACAATAGAGTCGTGGAAAATTAAACATTTTGGATGCAAAATTGAACGATATATTTTGTAATTTCAATTTGATTTTAATTTTTCCTGCTTAAAGTTAACAGTTTCTCAATTTCGCAATATAAAAAGCGGTTTAAAATTAAATTGAAATTGAAATTTTCTAAATATTGTAGGAAAAATTACGAAAATATTCTTAACTTTGGAATGCCATTGAAAACCATTGAAAAATTTCCATAACATGCGCTACAAGTTTATTAGAAAACCAAATCAATGTTAAATATTTTGTTGTTGGTTTCTAAATCAAATAAAAAAAAAAACAAAAAAAAAAAACAACAAAAAACTCCGAAATAAAATTCATTGTAAATTAACAACATTTTTAACATGAATTTTAGTTTCTTCCCCCCTCCCATTTTCCCATTTACCCATGTTCCCATTTTTCTCCATCTTGTTTTATTTGTTTGTTTTGTTTGCTTCATGTAAAATAGTGTGTGTGTGTGTTTTTGTTGTTGTTTTTATTCTTATTTCTCTGGGAAATAATTCAGGGCGAATAATTTACATTTTGTTTGTATATTTAAGCTTAGCATTGCCAAACTTGTATGCTTAAAAAAGTAAAAACTTTTTAGTTTTTTTCTTTCAAATAAAAATAAAAATTAAAATAAAATGAAAACAAATGCTAAACTAAACTAAAAATAAAATAAAATAAATATACGAGGTATGGTAAAACATATTTAAATATATTCCAAACCTACACACTGTAATACACATAAAGAAACGAGGTCGGTGTTATAATAATAACACAACCAACCATTCACTCACTCAACATCACTAACACACTTAAATGTGTGTGTATTTTTAGTTTTTGTTTTATTTTTTTTGGTATTTTAACGGAAATAAAAAATAAAAAAATAAAAAAACAATAAGAATAAGAAGAATAAGAATATCACTTACCGTTCGTTACAAAATACTCGAATACCTGAATATATCTGAAATACATATCTGATATACATACATACGTACATAGTGTAACTGATATTTTTATGTTAAATAGTTTAAACTGTTATTTCTACGTGTATCTGTATGTGCCTGTGTATCTGTATTACTGCCTTGTATTTTTTTTTATTTTTATTTTCCAACAAAAAAAAAACTTTAACTTTGTTAAAGCAGACAAATGTATACACACCCGCATAAAAATATATGTACATACATATATACATACATACATGTATGCATACATGCATATGAGAGAATATTTGTAGGATTTTATATCTGTAAGCTCAACCATCGAAACATACAGTGGCGTGTATAACTGAATGTATATTCACAATATTTTCACTTCAACTATCGCGGAATGAGAAATTTATTTAAGTTATTCAATGCTATAGGGCCTATTAAGAGTGCAAAAGAGTATTAAAAGGATATTTATCAGGATAAGGTTATGCCCATTTGGAAAGCATTGCTTGTTTGATCAGAGTACTTTCCCAGAAAATCGGCTAGGCTTACTAACGAGACCTCGACAGCGATCCTTGTCCATCAATAGCGAAATTTCTCATGCATGATTTCGATCGATAACTCTTATAAATAAAGTTTCCGGGGGAAATTTTTAAACTCATCTATGTAACACGGCATAGGTATTCTAATTGCCTCAGTTAAATTTGAATGCCTCCATTTCCCATATCTATAACCTGATAAGGGCTAGTAAAGATTCTAGAATCTGAAATAAGTTACAGCACATGATTAGCCCCATTAATTTGGATATTCTCCGGATATGTTTAAATCGCATGGTCATCTAGGAAGCTATGGTGGCATCCACAGCCATGTTAATAGCTTTAGCCTTCTACCGAATGTCTACTGCATGAGTTGTTCATTTGAGGAATGAAACTGTATCTTTCACCTCCGTGCTCTAGTCCTGCGAAGGTTTATTATTTCTCTTTAACTTTCTTCTCTCTTGGTACTGCCGTTGTCTGTAGATAGTGTTCGATCTTCGGGTAAGTTGTTGATTTGTGGTATTATAACTGGCCCCCCTTTGAATGGACCCATGGCTCTTGGACTAGAATGATATTTTCCCCACCAATAAAGCATTAAAAAAGAAGTGTAGCCGATGCAACTCTGGAGTAATGAAGTTTAATCTGAATTAGCTTTATTCTCTTTGGTTTCCATCTCTTCGTATGATGCAAGATTTTCATTAAGATAGTTGCACACTGCTGTTGGTGACCTTACATAACCTGTTAGTGGGTTCTTACTCTTTGAGAATCTCCTTACCTAACGTAATCTACTATGATCTGTAACTAATGTCTTAAGCTGCGTCCAGCTAAGATCCTCTGTCATAGGCTTTATTTTGCTTGCCCGAAATCTACGATAAAAAATCTCTGGAAGAGCCTGGTAACCGTACATCTTATGGCTTACGGAGCGAGGAATTGGGCGTATGTCGAAAGGGATGCTATTCTGAGAATAGCAGGAGTTAGGATATCTTCTTGTCGAACATAGGCTTTAATATTAGTGGGTATTAAAAATATGCCACTGTAAAGAATTCTGCACTGGAAAATATGCGGCATTTAAGAGTTGATTGAAGAATTCGACACAA
Organism: Sarcophaga bullata; assembly: GCA_005959815.1. Taxonomy (NCBI): domain Eukaryota; kingdom Metazoa; phylum Arthropoda; class Insecta; order Diptera; family Sarcophagidae; genus Sarcophaga; species Sarcophaga bullata. Next base: position 98,076 of record QOCX01000374.1, on the reverse strand, counting down.
TTTTTTACGCCAGTGTACATTTGCATTTGCCAAGCATAACACAAGTAGTAAATTTTTGCATATTTTCGGTGTGTGTATGTGTTTTTTTCTTTTTTTTTTGGAAAACATTATATCGGAGCAGGAAAATGTGGGAGAAAAGTTTTGTGTTTTTCAATTTAACGACGCAAAAAGAGCTCTTTCGCATCAAATTCTAAATATATGAGCATTTACATGTAATTCATCGTATTCGGTTTTTATATCAAATTCCAGGAAACTTTAACTTTAACTCGGTTAGACATCGAAATTCAAAAAAAAAAAAATGAAAATGGAAATTAAATCTGCGACTATCAGTCATACGTAACAGCGACGAAAGAAATTTTGTTAAAGGTTAAGGCATAAGGCTACGTAAAATTTACAGGGCACTGTGATATCTACCGGAGTCGACACTAACTGCTATGCGTGTATATCATCATCAACATTGGCTTTCACTTTTAATACATACACACATAATTGGCCAAACCTTACCAACCTTCAGTCAGGATTACGGCCTAGTTTCTCAAGCCACTTATGTTGTGTGTGTTAATTTTATACATGTGTGGCGGAACCTACAGTTTATAATCGACCCCGAACGATAGATTTTTGAGAAAATTTTCATGGCAATTTTATTTACTCTCAGAGTTTTTGCCAGAAATCTGCTGGGAGGAAGCCGTCGAAGAAAATTTTTTTTCATATTTCGTTTTTGATGTCTGACCGTGGATTCGAAGCCTGACCTTTTCATTCGCGATTTCACTTTTAATACACCGTAGATAACAGAAACTTTGAATGTCTTCGTGGATAATATAATTGTAGTGATAGTGGCCTGTAGTCAGCAGTAGCAGCTCGTTTATGTATGACGTATTATGATCTGACGCCAAAAGGAGTTAAAGCGGGGAGGAAATATATTTTTGAGCAATAAAACAGGAGGTAATGGTCTCCCTAGTTTATAAAGTAAACCACAAATTAAAAACAGAACATTGGCTGAAAACGGTATTAATATTCGGCTTTAGTATTGAATCAGAATAGCCTCTGTTGCTGGAAAGTAGGAACTGTGAACAGCTTTTATTTTGGACTTGAAATTTTCATGTAAAATAAGGCTCAAAACTTTAGGTGATATGTGTCAGTTGTACAGTCTTTCTCTTGAACGAATTTTGAAATTAAAAATCACGTTTTGAGACCTAAAATCTGACTAGCGATTACATTTACAAATGGCCAATCAATCAATAGACCACATGATATATTCACTATAATTGTCCGATTATTCATAATCTTTGACGAAGAACTCTTGCGCACTATGAAGTCTTAATCCAATAGTTATTTGAATCAGATCAGATTATGGTGAGATGCTAGTTCGTAATCCTGATTAAAGAGTTGTAATGACCAATTACGTATGAATGCAAGCTTTTCCCTGATCGCTGAGTGTATTCCATTTCAAGGACATCTTAATATTCGAAACAAGCCTAAGAAAGTATGCCTCATCACTGAGTCCAAGATATAGTCAAGATAGCTTTAATGGTTCAAAACGTGACTATTGTTGTTTCTGGTAAAAAAATCTCGTTTTCCCTAGATTTATACCCACCCTGGGCGCGATAACATATCTATACGTTAACTCTCACCGGGAACAATTTGCGCTCTAACATAACACGGATTAAAGAACATTCGAGAATAACTGTTTATTTATTTACAAAGGTACAATCTACACGTACGATATGTATGATCTGTAGGACATAGGATTCATGCACGTGAAGTAACAGCATGCTGGCCACTCGGTATGTTGGCCGCATGCGCTGGCGCAGGTTTAGCAGGAGTTTAGTGCTTGTTATCGTGGTTACTCGCCCAGCGTATTTGCCTTTTGTCCTGTAGTCTGTCTTGCTTCTGTCTCACGCCCTGTGTTAATAGCCTGTACGTTTGCCAATGTCTCTTGGTATATATTTTTTTGGGCGTCCTAGTGGTGCCACTGTTCCAGCTTGTAAAACTGTCTGTTCTTAGCAATGATTTTAATGGTCTTCCGTCTCTGGGTTATTTTGTTCGTGTCACTGCAGTAGTGTTCTCGCTTCTCGCGTAGTTTTGCAGAAGGTTCTATTGTATCTGGTACGCGATTTCTAGGTTTAATTTCTTTCTGTATTTTTAGGACTGAAGGCTCTTGTACGGCGGAGCAGGTAGCAGTTCATGGTGGTGCCGGTACTATATGTTTTTCGTTTTGGAAGATGGTTCCATCCTGCCTGTCGGGGTAGGTTAGCTGAAAACGTCTTTAACAGGAATATTTGTCGGCTTCAATGTTGTTTATGTTTGAAAGTATTTTGAACTCTCTAAAACCTCTCGGGCCAAGGATAGTTACGTGTTTTCAGTAGATAAACCGGGAGTATACCCTGCAAGTTTTTTATCAAGCCTTACGCATCGTGTATCTTCAAATCGGGTGGAGCAATAGTTGATGACCTGGCTGCCGATGCTACAACTGAGGATGTGTTTTCTATCGCCAGAGCGACAGAGCAAGGTGTTCGATTGTATGAAAATCGCGGTGAGATGGCTGGGCCGTTGACTGCTGCCAGAAGCGTGAGGGTAGAAGGCTGGCCTGGGGACATCCTAGGTATATCGGGGACTGGCGCTCATGGGTATCGTTGCCAGCCTCAAAATCATCGGGAGGCGGGGTGGTCCAGGGAGGAAGGAAATGATGGCACCATTTTCACGCACACACGGCGATGGCTTGATGCCTTGACGTGTCGATGGCGGTATCTTAGAATATGCTCTCATTTCACACCTTGCCCGATAAATATGAAGCACTCGCCTGTTTGCCATAACCCTCTATGATCCCCTATCCCCATAGCTATCTAAGGAGGATACTATGACCTACCTGTATAATGGGTAGTTAGGATATAAGGAGCTGACTTACTGGTGGAAATAGATTGTTTAAAATTTTTACGTCGGCGGGCTTGCACGGTGAAGTATTTCGGTTGACTCATGGCTTCAGACTGGCAAGGCCACAATGTATGCTCGAGGAGGGTCTTAGTTTGTAGATTTGGCAGGTGAGACGACAAATGAAAATCTGCTGACTGGGGACGGTCTGTGAGGTTGGCCAAAGAGGCTTACGGGCATTACGTTACAGTTCGCTGAGTAGACAGGTTAAGTTAGACGAGATTCTCGAAGCAGATAGGTACTGGTTCGGCGAGGAACTCAGGTGAAGACGGGGTTCACAAGAGTTCAAGAGGTTTACTCTTTCAGACGAGCTGGATCTAGCAAGAAAGCTAAGGAGCATTTGATCGAAATCGGTTCCGTATCTGACTCAGGAGCGACAGGGAAGGGATTAAGGCTTATGGTGGCAGAGGGGAATGAATGACTTATGTCTGCATTACCATCCGAGTATGTGGTCTTCTTTTAAACTGGGCTCAGCACGTCAGATAGATTGGCTGCCGGATGTATGTGTGGTTGGCGCATGTCGCATCGCGAAGTCGTCCTTTGGTGGTGAGTGCTGTGACGGAGTGGCTGGGTCGGATCGATGCGTGTCAATGTTCGTTATGTTGGTCGAACAAGAATCAACTGAGTATCACAATGGGTATATTGGCGGCGCGCTCACTCGATTGCAGAACGGTTGTGAATATCATCGGTGGAAGTAGCAACTAAATATGGGCAATGGCCAGAAGGTTAGGTGTCGCGGATGGGTTCATCGAGTTAGGGGGGCGAGAATACATTCATCCAGCTGACTATTGCCTACAAGTTTTTGGTTAATGGTGCTGTAGTAGAGGTCGTCTCTTAGGACAGAAATGACTTTCTGCGCCTCGCGCGCACCCACGATTCGCACAAAGTGCATCACCAACCGTGGTACTACAGGGGGGGGGGTATGAATGCGCGCTTGCACTGTGATGAGGGACGCAAGGCATAGGGTTGTATTCCCTTGTGTTTCGTGGGTCACGAACACGGCTGTCCGGTGCCGACAGAGAAGGCATCAGAGATTTTTTCATTGCTGGTTTGGCTGTTGTGCGCGTACGGCCAAAAGTAGAATAGAAGAGAGAGTAGTTCTCAAGACAAAAAGAAAAAAAAAAAGAAAAAAAAAAGAAACAGAAGAAAAGCGCGACGGAAAGTTGCGGTATAGCATTCGGGTTGCGCGAATCTTTGTGGATTTGAACTTTTTAAGGTGTCGCGGGTTTATAGCTCAGGTGATCTGGTGTTGTGAGTGTCGCTTATGACAAAACTGTCGTGCATGGATTTGTAGTTTACGTAGGAGATGTGTGGTGGGTGTCGAGCACGACGGGCGACACAGAGAGAGGCAAGACAGAGAGAGCGGGAGGAGGAAGGTGGCGCGCGGCAGAGGAACCGGCAGCGATAGGAGAGGATGTGCGCAGCGGTGTGCGGAGAGGTGTTGATTGCAGGTTTAAGACAGAGAGAGTCGAAGTGCTAAGGGAGGCTTTGTCGCAGAAGAAGGAACTGATTGTTGTCGGGAGCATAGAGAGTTGTTCGGGTGGACGGCATGGACTACAAGAGTATGTTGTGGGAAACGGAAAGGCGAAGAAAAAAATGCAAGAAAATCATGTTGGTTGAACGCAGGACGAAAAGTAAGTGCGGCGCGAGGCGTCGTGGTGGGGTCGATGAGTTTCGCTGGTGGGATAGTAGTAGAGTTGAAATTGTTGTAGGATGTGTGATTTTTCTTTGGGTGCGCGCCCAGCAGGATTGGCATGTGATAGTGCGGTAGAGAAGCGCGCGAGGGGTAGTAAGCGAGAGCCTGAGAGTAATGGTGGATTAGAGGATGAGGAGAGGGAGGAGGAGAGGAGGCAGATGAAAAAAATTTGTATGCTTTGTGGAGAAGGTGTTGTGAGCCAAAGTAAAGGAATAAAATATGTTGTCATACATGAAGGACATTCATTGTAACGGTAAGGTGGTATGACTTTTGGAAGTGGGTGGAGGAAAAAGTTTTTGTTAAGAATTTAAATTTAAAAGAAATTGTAGGCAATAGTCAGTGGATGAATGTATTGCCCTTACTCGATGAATATCGCGACACTAATCTTCTGGCCAATTGCCATAATTTAGTTTCTACTTCCACGATGATATTACCAACGTTTGCAATCAATGAAGCAATATACCTTGTGAATATCACTGATTTTGTTCGAAACAAACAAATTGAACTCGATCGACAGGCATGTCACATACCACAAGGAATTCGATGACATGAACAACATATCGGCAAGCAATTATTCTGACGTTCTGAAGCAGTTTATTGCCCGCCAAATTCTGGATGGTTAATCTGAATAATCTTCATTCTCCTGGCACCAATAACCTTAATGTGCTGTCCTCCTAGTCAGATAGAAGACTTTCATCCAAATGGCCTTACATTTCTTGTAGAAGTTTGAAGAGTACTTTGAACTCATTTAACCCGTTAATGAGTTCTCCGAACAGTACCTTACTCTTCGAGAATCTCTTAACTTAACCTAGTCTACTACGAACTGTAACTAATGCCGTAAGCCTTGCCCAACTAAGATCGTCTGTCACAGATTTTATTTGGTTTACCTGAAATCTACAATAAGAACCTCTGAGCATATTGTGGCTTGCAGTCTGAAGCCTGATCAAGAAATATTACGTGAAGGCCGACGAAAAATTTTAACAATCTATTTCCACATGTAAGTCACTCCTTTATTAACTACCAATTATAAGGTAGGCATAGTATGCTCTTGATATATGGGGAATAGGTGGTATTGAGGGTATGTCAAAGGCGATGCTTCATATTTAAAGGGTGTAATAGAGCATATTCTAAGAATACGTCGAACGTAGGCATCAATATCCGTGTGTGCTGAAAATGTGCCATCATTTTCATTGGAACACCCGCTCGATGATTTTGAAGCATGGCACATACCACAAGGCATGATCATATAGATGAGCAGTTACTCTTACGTTCTGGAGCAGTCAAGCCCGCCAATATTACGCGATTTCATACAATGAAATTGCTTTGTGTTGAGATGAGAAAAATCTCTCAGTTGTAGTGGAAGCCCAGTCACAATTCTAGATCTTGAAGATACCGAAATGCGTAGAAGCTTGTAAAAATTGCAGCGTATACTGGTTTACTACTGAAACAGTAATATTGGGCCAAGAGTTTTTAAAAGTTCAAATACTTTCAAACAATAAAACATTGAAGCGAAATATTTGTTAACTTTTTCACTAACCTAACAGCAGGTGGAACATTTTCAAACGAAAACATTTACGAAACAGAACTCTACCGAAGAGTAAAAAATAAAAAAAATAAAAAATAAAATGTAAAGAAAAATAGAAACTTGCAAAAATAGAGAACGAAACACTACTAGTGACACGAACAACAATACCAAAGGTAACAACATTAAAATCATTGCTAAGAAACAAGACAATTTACAAAGCTGAACAGTGGACACTAGGACGCAATATATAAAGAGACATTGGCAAACGTTACACTATTAAACAGGCTGTGAGACAGAACAGGACAGAACAGGACAAAACAGGCAAATACGAGTAACGACGAATAACACACTAAACTTGCTAAACTGCCCAGCAATTCGGCCAACCATACAGTTGGCCAGCATTTTACTTACTTGCATATCCTATCCTACAATCATACATATGTACGTAGATTTTTACCTTTCGAATGAAAAAAAAAAATTAAAAAAAAATAAACAACAACAACACACTAACGGAAGCTGACAACAATTTATGTTTCATGCAACGGATACAATTTACAGCCACCCTTCAGGCAAAAGTCGTTGACGCAATGCTAACAACACCTGCAATGCGGGCCAGCTGAGGGACATAAATGAGTTGAATTGGACTTTTTGCTTTTGTTTTTTTTTCTTCTTTTCTTACTACACGTACTCGGTACCATTCTATACCTATTAAGTACTCGAGTACTTGAACCAAAAAATTTAAACCAAAAAAAAAAAATACTTGCGTTGAAAAGAGAAAGGGTGAGGGTTAGAGAGAGAGAGAGAGACACAGAGTAAGTAGGATGTAGAAGAATATAAAAAAAAAATTCCAAAAACAGAATAATTTGTTTAGGGGCAGTTTCACATTTAAACGATAAATCTATGGAGTGATCAGTTGATATCGAAAGAGCGTCTGTTTAAAACCAGTGGCTTGAATTGTAGGCCTTAAAATGATTGAATTGTAAAGAAAAATAGGCTTAGAGGTCTATATACCACGCAATCGAAATATTTGAAAAATCTAATCTAATATTGTTTGAAAAACATTTTGAAAACAATCATGGAACACTCCCACACTCTACATTTTCAAAAAGCAAAACCTTTGAAAAAAAATGATATTTTTTTGGAAGAAATGTTTTTACAAACACATGTACACATGATGGGTGTATATTTCTGAATATGTGTTGTTTTAGTTGTTGCATTTACATTTTATACAAAGAACATGAAGTAGTAGAGAGGAAGAAATATGTTTGTTATATGCAGATATAGATAAAATTGTTGTAGTTGTTGTAGTTGTTGTAGTTGTACATAGTAGTAGTTATTCCATTACAACTACCCAGCACAGATTGCCAAAAAAAAACGGACATGAATTTGACAAAAACAAAAGAAGAAACAGAAAAAAAAAATTTGTGAAAAGGAAGAAGAAAACATAAGCAAATGTCACATGTAGATTTTAAGTTTGTTAAGCAAATGGATTTTCCTTTGATGAAATATTGTTTCGATTTGCTTTTTGAAAGCTTTAAATCGGGTATTTGCAAATACTGTGTGAATTTTGAGAATGTCATGCTTGTTACATGGCTTGACCAGAAATGATATCCAAAAAGAAAAATCGAATACACGAGTAATACATGTTGATTCTTACTGCTGTAAAGTCTGGTAGCATAGTGAAGAAGTCGTAATAGTGGCGATCAGTTTAAAATCGCAGAAAATCCTCTAGAAGTGATGCTGAAGCTCTTCAATTTATATTGGCTTCTCATCCGGCTCATTCGGCGTGAAGCCGAAAAAGTTACTAAAGCATGAACACTCGTCTCAAATCTCCAATGATCTAAAAAAGCAAGTTCGTTCAAACGTCCTTATTTGCATCAGACTATGGAGCAGGAAAGCATAATCTTAGATGAAAGACAACTTACGTCCACACTAGAGGTGGTTCAGTAGAATCAACAGTTTTTTACAGGATAATTCTAGAGCAGAAGCACTAAATATATGTTAATACGACAAAGCTTAACTTCTTTCTTGCTCGAAAATATGGAGCGGTTAGTTGACATTAAGATGAAAAGCATAACGTCACATGAGAGAGAATTCGCGTATTTCCCGTTTTCTCTATTCTACAATCCATAGGCCAGTTTAAATTGGATTGGCATGTGACAAGGTATACGCAAATATATTTCCTTTCAATTGGCATAACACTGTGAGGATATTTTTTCCGTAATATATCACAGGTCTGCCACCCATATGGACTCATGGGGAAATTGGTGATAACCTTAGACTGGCAGCTGGTGTCAGATTGCTAACATGAATCTGGTGCAGAAGTCTGGTTGGATTTTTGAAGCGTATGTGGTGATGACAAAAAAGTTGAAGAGAATACAGCGTTTTCTCCTTGGCTGTACGACATTTGGTAGGCAAGTGTTAGATATGACCTAAGAGGGTTTGACGGCTCTGCAGGGAACAGATGTTGGGGTTTTCCTAGAGTAGATAATAAGAATTAAACTGCTTTAATGACGTCTGTTCAGTCTCATGTAGCAGACTTCTCTGTTTGGTTCTCTATTACTTTTCATTTGCTCTCTATCCTGTATCATTTACTTCTTTCCTTTAGCCCTTGTAGGACTTACATAATGGTTATCACATACCAGGTTGTCTTGTATATACTATCATGGCTGTACACGAGACTTACCCATCTGCAAACCCTGATACATGGTTTCCTGGAGGTATTGACTGATGAAGGACATAAACTAGTCTGCTATGTGGACGGTGTCGTAATACTTTTGTGGATAGAATGGAGATCTACTTATTTAGGAGAAAACAAGGAGGAGAAAACAAGGGGTGTAAGGATAAATACTGTTTTCCTCACAAGGTGACCAAGACATCCAAGCAAATTAAAGAAGAAGATATAGACATCAGCTGGGGAAAGAATTGTCGTGCATTTATAGGAAGATCGTAGGTGCTAAATAGAGATTCAATCCCAGAATAATGAATTGGCTCTAGGAGTAGTGCACTGGCCAACATCGTTAGATATGAAGTGTAGCATCAGAAAACTGCGAAATATTTAAAAAGTATGCTGAACTAGCATAAGAATGACCATCCAATACGTCCACCCAATTGAAAGGTGACAGTTTACAGAGTTGCAACCTTATTCTAACTGTCACAAGTACAAAACTGTCTTAGGTTGTATGATGTCAGGCAGTCGGTTCTGATCATTTGTAATTTTTCTCATTTTTTTCTTTTTTTCTTTTCTTCTAAAAAGCAAAAAAATGTAAATCAAACATACAACAACGTGTACGTATTTGGTATATTCGGAGTTGAACAAAATTTAAAATCAGTAAAAAAAAAAAAATAAAACAAAAACCAAAACAAAAAGAAAAAAGAAAAAGAAAAAAAAGAAAAAAATACGATACAAACGAGTGTAAAAGTGTAAAAGGATTTTTTTCTTGTCTGTCCATTGGAAAACAAGCTCATGATTTACAACTGGTATTTGAGTATTTGAGTATTTGAGTAGGGTAAAACGATCTCCACATTTTTTTCTACACGTTGGGGAACCTCTTTTGTGTGTAGATGTAACCATACAACTCGTGTGCGTGTGTGTGTGTGTGTGTGTGTGAATATAACATTTTCAAGGTATTTTATTTTTGGAAGATTGATTTAAAGGGTTTCATTTCAATTTTATCTCTTTTTTGATATGGTTTTTTTGAATTTTTTCTATTTTTTTAAATTTTATTCTGGATTATTTAGCTATACAGATGAGAGAGAAAGAGAGAGAGAGAGAGAGAGGGAGAGAGAGAGAGATGTGACAGAGAGAAAGTCAGGAGTAGAATACAATATATGGTAATTAAAAATGTTGTTTAATCTTGTTCCTTTTTTTTTTGTATTTCTTTAACGAATATTTTCTTCTTCGAATATATTGAATAAACTGTTGCTAATTGAAATCAATTGAGATGTGTGGCTTCAAAAAAGAAAAAGAAAGGGATTTCATTAATTTACTTTTTTATTTACTCGGTTAGCACAGTAAATCGGTGCTGTGAGGAACATATCGTGTTTTTTTTTTTGAGCATTTTGTTTTCTATTTTCGATCAAATTTTGAAATTTATTAAAGGGGCATTGATAAAATTGTTTTTAAAGATTTGTTCATATATTCGCTATGGTCCCTCTGGGTGGAGCGCATCCGTAATGTTAAATTTTCAAGGACTCTCTCATAAATCAGGCCGCATTGCTCAAACTGCGACTAAAGAAGTTCCCAAAAGAAAAAGTGAAATGACCATGCCCTCAAATGGCTTGTGTACTATGTGGCATGAAATGTCCTGCTGAAACCACATGTCATTGGTGGCCAGATTATTTAGTTCAAATCAATAGAAGTTGATAATCATCGGCTTTGATAGTGATGGTCTACCCAACCTCGGTTTTAATGAAATATGGACTTATGCCGCTATCAGTCAAATGTCTACATCAAATTGTGAACTTTTCGAAATGTATTCTATGTCCCTGGATCTCATGTGGATTTGAAAGTTTTACTTGTTCTCATACCCATTCAGCCACAAGTGAACCTAATCGCTTACTGCAGTTTTCAGAGCCTATTTAGCAAACACACATCAGTTTGCGAGTGTCAGTTAAATTTTTAACGAGTCCATGTTCAAGACATGTTGCAAAACCCATTAAATTAAGGTCTACGAAAGTCCAAGTATTGTGAAGCGACGTGAAATCTCTAGCACAACATCGGGAATGTTTTCAAGCGACCTTGCATGTATGTTTTTGACATACGGAGGGTTGACAATCGTTTGTGGAACTCGAATATAATTACCACAGTAGAACGATTATAGTAACCATAAAATAGGTAAATTGCACACGGTACGTTGCACGAATAGAAAGAAAAGCCATTTCTATAAAACAATATTTTTTTTAATGGCGTGTGTTGAATACGTCCATGAAGTTTTGGCCAAAGGGGCTGTATAGATGATAACCAATTCTCATAATCGGCTGTGTTGTGTTATCTGTGACACAGTCTTGTTGAAACCGTCTAAGCTTCAATTGCAAGCTACAGAAAGTCGATTATCATACGGCCATAGGTGGAGGTGTGGCTCAATAAGCAGTCACTTTCTCAGAATACAATGGCTTTTCAGCAATCACTTCTTGGTTATCATGTGTAATCAAATATGCAATAATATTTCTCTTCGTTGTAGCCACTTAATTGGAGATGCAATTCATCGTTGGAAAAAATTGTTTGTTTAAGAAATCTTCATTGACAGTCTGTTGCTGTAGCGATTAGTTAATATAACCAAGGTGTTGTAAATGATCAAGAGGTGGATCTTATATGAATTGAAATGCAAATCTATATGCAAAATACATCGTATTGAGACATTAGTTAAGCAGAGAACGTTGTCGAATCTAATAGAAGCGATATTGTCGGCAGTTGATTGATTACGCTTATGTGTAACGTTTCCAGTCATTTCAAATTTTATCAAAATTTTGTAATTCCTTGTATAGGAGGCCTATTATAACAACTAAAGCGGACTATTTAACTATTTTGTATGCCTTCTGGGTTTGTAAAACGTTACATCTTTTACTAAATAGACGACACTTCAGATGAAAAATATTGTACTTGACAGCTGACAGCCTTGGAATTGTGTTGGTTTGGAATGGATAACACGAAAAACCTTATGTTATCAATGCTGGTTGTCTCTATGGCGTATACTTAACATGAAATTACAAATCAATATCGCTCATACGTCTGTAAAACTGATGTTCTAATGCATTACATGGTTAGCAAATAGAATTTTTTTTGGGAATTTTTCTTTTGTTTTTTGTTTTTTGTTAAAAGAAAAGTAAAAAACAAAAATAATTTTCTAAATTATAACTCCATTATGATTGTCAAAAAATCAACTCGGGTGATACCCGCTACTAAAACTATAAATGGACACAGAAAATGATGAGACACATTAGGAGCAGCCGTTGTTAGAACTCAACGATTTTTCAAAATTTTCTCTTCTCTTCTCTTGCTATAAGAATGATGAGAAGGATTTTCCTTGAGTAGATGGCAAATCAAGAACAGAATTTGAAGGCAGACACCAGCAATAATGACAACGGCAACGGCAATCGAAATCAAATTCGAGTAATATTAAGCCAACAATGAATGGCCGACTAAATGCAGTATGGGTTTCAAGGCTAGCATTGTATTAGGGCGAGACCTAAATCAGTTGTGAATTTGTATCATAATTTTATTTAGTGTTATAACAAGCCAGATTCGAAACGGTAATTGAAGAAGGCGCTGAGAAGAATGCATTTTGCTAAATTAAAATTTTTTTCTTTAACATTTAGAGTACCTCCTTAATGTTTGTCTTCAAATTACCCTTTGTGTAATGCAACCAAACAGATTAAACGCTATTGCTGTGCTAATGTTGTTGGTAACAACTACGACTAGAATTTGAAATAATATTTGTATGGCAGAGAAATTCTAAAGAAGGGCAATTGGAATGAAAATAGCATTTGAAGATGTTAAAATTGTGAAGAAACTCCAACGAAAGCTGTATGTTGCCAAAGGAAAAAGATATTGAAATGCACGCACACACACACACCAACATACACACACACACACACACAATTTTGCAACATCGATTTGTTATTGTGGCATATGACCATATCAACCAGCAACAACAACAACAACAACAAAAACACAACCCACACAGCAAATAAATAAACAAACTAAATGCGATTTGACCACAGAGCATCTAAAATCCACTTATAGAGGAAAACCGCACCCAAAAGCTTTTTAAAGAGTAGTTTATTGTCACAACACAAATACTTGCAAGCAATTTTATTGTGTGTATAAGCATTGTTGCTAATGTGAATGCTGTTGCTGTTGCTGTTGTTGCTGCTGTTACCAGTGATATTATCATTTGGCATTTGTTGTTGTTGCTGCTTTGTTGCCATAGACCCCCATAACTAGTTTGTGGCACAATTTATTATTATTTCTGGTTGTTGCAATTGTTGGGGGCGGTTTTTTTTTTTTTTTTTTGGTGTGAACTTTTGATAGAATACTGACATGTATTTTGCAACATGATTTGCGGTTGCCATGTCTATTGCCTTATTTTTAAGAGATTTTTATGAATTTTGTGGTTGGATTTCTTAAATCTATGCAGGAAATTCCATGGATGCTTTGCACCGCCAGTGTAAATCAATTAAAAATTTGTGCCTAAAACGATTCAATATCGGTTGAAATAAATGCGCATTTCCTCATGGCTTTAAAAATAATACGAATATAAACCGATACGCATTTCAGCCATTTTGAAAGGTTGTAAAAGACATGGAAATTATTGTTGTCTTTGTTTGGAAAAGAATTCATGAAACATTGCAAATTCTACACGAGAAATATGAGGACATGGTGACCACAACTGGGTCACCACCAAGGCCGTGCGATTTGAACCCACATGCCATCACTTAAAATTTACCCTGGTTTATGCACCATGGTAGTCGCCGTAGTCTAGTAGGTAGTGTGTTGGCTTATTAGACGAAAGGCCAGGGTTCGTATCCCCGGTCAGACATCAAAAACGAAATATGAAAAAAATATTTCTTCGACGGCTTCCTCTCAGCAGATTTCTGGCAAAAACTCTGAAAGTAAATAAAATTGTCATGAAAAGTTTCTCAAAAAAATCTGTCGTTCGGAGTCGACTTTAGACTGTAGGTCCCGCCTCTCATGTATAAAATTAACACACACAACATAAGTGGTATGAGTAGCTAGGCCGCAATCTTGACTAAGGGGTTGTAATGGCCAATTATGTATTATTGTATGTATGTGTGCACCATGGGTTCATAAAATTGGATGTTACAGATAAGCTTCACAGTAAGCAGCCATGATGGACATAATGATGTTATATTCCCGATGTATTTATTCCCATTTGACGACAGCACAGACAGTAGTGTGATGGTGAGAGTTCTGATACAATAACAAAAATTTCAATGCAAGGTACACTTCAATGAGAAGTCTTTAACTTCCGTATTTATTTGTTGATTTAATTTTAATAGTGATGTTTTAATGTTGATTTGAATGCTAATCTGAGCAACAAATATGGAATATGTAACAGCAACAACAACAACAACCATAAGCAGCAAACACTATAATCAATGGCATAATGTTTGAATTTCTTTTTCATCCTTTTTTCTTTCTTTTCATCCTTGTTTCCATTTTCTAACATTTTATGACAATTTTCTTTAGCATTGAACAAAGTTTTTTTACATGAATATGTACGCATATATGTACATACTTGTGTACATTATTTCATGGGATTTATTTTTATGTTGTTGTTGTTGTTTTAGTTGCTTATTTCAAGTGTGTTGTAATGCTTATAGTATGTTGTTGTTATTAAATCTTAAAGCCATCACCAACAACCAACAACAAGTTTTGTAAAGAAAACTAAAGTTTCTCGACTTAATACTGTGTGCTGTGTGTGCCATGCGTTTCATTCTTTGCTTTTCATTTCATTTCCTTTCAATAATAAATAAACGGGCTTAACTTTAATACTTTTTGTAAAGATTACAAACATATACGCATACACACACAATATATACATATACAGTATATACATATATTGTACATGCTCGTATGCATGTGTGTATGCATAATAGTATTAGTTTATTTTTATGTATTTATTTATATATTTGATTACATGTGTAGTGGTATTCTTTGCATGTACCATTGTGTATGCCACCATATATGCCACAAATAAGATACAGAGATCATGGTATTAAAAGTTTTTTGAGATTTTTCTTTTCTATTCGTTTTCATTTTATTCCATTTATTCCGTTTATTTCTTGTGTTTCTTTTTTTTTTTCTTTTTTTCTTACAGATTATCGGTTTCGCTTTAGTGAGGTTTTAGTTTTTCATATTCAATGTAAATATCGGGATTTAATAAATAAAAATGAATGAATTGAAGATTTCCAAAGGATATTCATTCCAGATACATACGTTTGTAATACATTTATTTATGTAGCGTTCTATTAAAAATAAATAAAATCCGTTTGTTTATTCAAATCAAATCGAAATTAATTGTATGTCATAGTTTATTATCACTTTCACTTTAATTATCGTAAAAAGTTTAATGTTGCTTCCTTTACTCTTAGCTTTTAACTCCTTGAACTCATTGTTCATTACATCAACAGAAACGTCTGTCTGGATAAACAACAACAATCCTGAAGACTCTGTTCTATATTAGCTCATGCGTTTTTACCGTGGTTTTGTTCCACTGTAACCACAGATTTATTTAATACTCTCAGTTGCGGGGTTAGTGCCAATTAGACTGAATGCAGTTGCCTTTTGAGCCGGGATTACTAAAAATTTTTTTGCTTGTGTATTATTAAGTAAGAGAGATAAAAGAAATTGAGAGAATTTATTTATTTACTATCAAAGAAAAATGTTAGCAATATACGCTATTTTGATTTTCATTTCATAAATATCGATAAAGTTATACAACTTTGACTCAAAAACTATGAAATTTTTTTCAGATATTTGGTTCATAAACATTTAAGACATACATACATACATACATACATCATTGGCCATTACAACCCTTCAGTCAGGATTACGACCTGTGTGTGTGTTTATTTTAAACATGAGTGGTGGGACCTACAGTTTAAAGTTGATTCCGAACGACAGATTTTTTTGAGAAACTTTTCATGGCAATTTTATTTACTTTCAGAGTTTTTGCCAGAAATCTGCTGAGAGGAAGCCGCCGAAGAAATATTTTTTTCATATTTCGTTTTTCATCTCTGACCTGGGATTTGAACCCTGGCCTTTGGTCTAATAAGCCAACACATTACCTACTAGACTACGGCAACTTCAAACATATAAGACACTCGATCATCATTAATACACTTTTAGAATATTATCTACTTAAAATATTTTTTGAGTGTAAACCTGGAAAAAAAATATCATAGCATTCGACGTTATGTACACTCGCCGCAGTCTGATCGACGACTTAATAAAAGAGCATAAGCAATGTGTGTGAATTCTCTTTGCACAATTGTGCTCTGAAATGGTAATCCCTGCCTTGGAGCCAACCGAAACTATGGACATGCCACACTCGGTAGCAATAAATATATTCTGGAATTTATAAATTTGATTTTATAGCTTAGATTCCCGGAAATATTACACTGACTTTATCAAAATGCACGCTGTAGAGTTGGCTTATATATTAATGCTTATGTAGCATGCTTATGTGGCAGTATTTTATGCCATTTTGAAAGCTGAGCAATGATTGTAAAGCAGTTAATTCTTCCCTGAAAATCTCTTGATTTATTTGGGCGCTCAGAATAATCATTAAAATGATTCTTAACTCTTGTATAGATTCTAGCATAAGAAAGAAGGGCAACAATAATGAACTCTGCTCGACTTTTCTGACTCTCAGGGTATATGGAAATACCAGTAGTGGGGATCTCATAATCAGTATAAATTCCTCAGTGTGACTTACTTCCTTAATTAGTCATTACAACCCTTCAGTCAGAGTAGTTACAACCTAGCTTCACACAACACTTATATTGTGTGTGTGCTAACTTTATCCATAAGTGGCTAAAAGTTGACGCCGAACAATAGATTTTTGTAAGGAAGTAGCTAGAATGCTGAAAGAGATCTAAAGACCGAGTTAGGAGTCCACAGCTTACTTTATTCTCAAGCTTAGAACCTTATACTCTTTAAGTTTTTACTTGAAAATTATTCTCCAACTCCATAAAGTGGCTTTAATCCCATAGGTAATCACAGTCTAATGAATACAAAAGAAAAATAACAAAGACTTTGAGGCATAAATGTCTATAAAAGTAAGGATTAAGTGATATTGAAATCCTAAAATATAATTGACTATATAAGCATACGATATGGAATGGAATGGTGTAGGAATAAGAGTAGGGAAGAGAAAAATTATGTATTTTTACATTTTAATTAGTGCCAAAAGTCATTCATTTTGGAATCCTTAAAACTGATTTCGAATGTTCAAACTAAGCTAAACGGCTTCATAATGCATGATGTCAAATGGCAATCATTATTAAGTCTTTACCTATATTACTACACATATATACGTATATTGCATACAGGCACACAATCTACTATAAACACACATTAGGGCCAGAATATATTTGTGGAAATAATTTCAGAAAGTAAATATAATTTTATGTTGAAATTTAAGTACCGCCCTAATGTCATTGATTTGGAAACTCTTGTTGAAGCATTTATTTTTGGTTTGCTCTTTGCTATTGAAATGTACAAACCTATTGTCTTTGTTTAAGTCTATAATTTAAGGCTATAATTTCTTCTCTCTTCTCTCTCTCTCTCTCTCTCTCTCTCTCTTTATATATCGTATATATCATAACAAATATTCTCACAATGCATTTAAAATAGTTTCAAATCCAAAATGAAAATCTTTTAGCAGACTTTTCTCAAATATTTTTTAGATGAGTATGGAATATCAAATGATACATACAAATGTATATACATACAGATGTATATACATATATATGTATGGATATACATGTATGATATACATCTCTATGATTATCGTATGGAGCAATTAAATGTTGAAATCTTTTCAAATGTTTTTGTACGAATGTGCATGAATGTCTGTATGTATTTGACAACTTGAGTATGTGCGTTGAGGTTAAAACTTTAGTCTGCAACATTTACCAGCCAGCCAGCCAACTATTCAACCAACCAACTGACTAAGTAACTGTATATACTTGTATTCTGTTATTTTTTCTTTAATTTTTTTTTTTTATTTTTTGCCAGATAAAAATCTTTTTGATTATCAAACACTTAAACACACAAACACACATACATGCACACATTATTAACTATAAACTTTAAAGTTGTTTAAATACAATATTAAAGAAAAATGAATAATTTTTTGTTGCTTGTTTTTTCTTTTAGCAAGATTTGGCAAAAATTAAGTTTTCTTCGTAAAATGAACATTTTGTTTCTATACAGCGACTTACTCACAGTCAGAGAGAGAGACAGAGAGAGAGAGAGAGAGAATCTGTTGATTAACCTTTAAAAGGTTCAATGTTTAGATTATTAAAAAATAAACCCGTTAGTCTTGGTTATGTCAGATTCCATGTGCCAGTCGATTCAATCGAAAAAAGCAAGTCTTCTCAAAGGTCTTTATTTACGTCAGACTATGGAGCGAGTAGTTAATAACGTAATGGAAAGCACAATCTTAGATGAAAGACAACTTACGTCCACACTAGAGGTGGTTCAGTAGAATCAACAGACTTTTACAGGGTGCCAGTTGATTCAATCCAATTAATCAGAGTCTCTGCCATAGAATGAAAATGTGCTCTCCAGATTCAAACCGTAGACAATCAGTAGAAAGAAATGTAAGCAAGTTTGTGTTGGGCAGTTGCATGGAAAATGTTACACACCCACCTACTCACGCCAATCCCCGCAGCAGTGATAGCAGTCGTGATATCCCTCACCCAAGTACTATGCGCATTTCCTTATCAGATAATATTCGGTAATCACAACCACAGAGAACTCGTGAATAGGATAAGGCTATAAGGGCTTAGCTATCTGAAAATCCTTCATTCCAATCTTGATTGCTAGTCTCTATAGTTTCACAAAGCCCTCAGTTTCTTCAACACTAAGAATTTAAAGCCTTTTTATTACCTATTATGCCCGAAAGTAACTCGAGACCGTAGTTGTGGGGTGCGACATAAAAGCCTGGGTAAAACAGGCAGAAATTCGCATAGTAACTACCAGTAGACAATTTCCTGGCTTATTAGACGAGACCCCGAGGTTTAAAGTGCAGCTCAGTCATTTCGAAAAACATAACGAGAGGAAAATATTTCTTTCGATGCCTTCCAGTCTTCAGGCAAACGTTCGGAGAGTAAATAAATTGCCATGAAAAATCTGCTGGTCTCGTCAGACATGGATAACATGAACTCACACAACATGAGGAAGCTGGTTCTCTCCATTTTACTTAACATTTTCAAGTATGTTCTCTTTTTCAGTGCAAGGCACCATATTCACTCTGTTCTCGTACAAGAGAATTAACTAATCTACCACTCCTGGAGATAAACCCTAGTTCCTACCAATGGCCATTTACGGAAAACATCACACTCTGACCTGGAGTTTAATGGATGACATGGGTTATTTTGGCTTTGAGGATCGATGTGGTTTGTGGCTTATTTGCATACACATGTGTGATGATCATCGCTTCAGATCTCTCGTGCAAAATATCTGGTGTGGTATGAACTGTGCGGC
Source organism: Sarcophaga bullata (assembly GCA_005959815.1). Lineage (NCBI taxonomy): Eukaryota > Metazoa > Arthropoda > Insecta > Diptera > Sarcophagidae > Sarcophaga > Sarcophaga bullata. Next base: position 78,687 of record QOCX01000374.1, on the reverse strand, counting down.
ATGTAGTGCTGTTCTATTGATCGTTGCTGTGAAGATCATACAATTCAGATCAAAAGAAGTTGGTATTCATTGACCTGTAGGCCACGTGCCATCAATAGTGAAATGTGGATCGATGACTCTACAAACGGAAACAGAGATTATTGTGATTATTTTGGGATCCTAAGACCTAAGACTATTAGATAGTGTTTTATTTTTCATTAGAAAAAGCGATCTCTTGGAAAATTCTTTCAGCGTAGCCATGAGCATGCTTGCTTATTGAACTCTGCTCATTAGTTCCATGATACCCTTTGCCCTCAAGAGGGTTAATCATAATTTTCCAAACAGTCATATGCATTAGCTTCAACATAAATGTTCACATATCCGATTGTGTCTAAATGGGTGTGTGTGTGTATAGTATGATTTGGCCTATCTGTCTATCTGTTCGTCTATCTTTTTGTGGTTTATGTTATGCAAAGTATATTTGCTTTTTCATTTCAATTTTCTTTTTGTTTTCTTTTATTTTCCTTTTGCTGCTTTTAACTGCTGCTTTATTTTCTTTCAGTTTCAATCGTATTTTTCGGCAAAATGCAAACATAATGATGCACTTTTCATTTGTGAATAGAAGCGCATTTTAAAAACATTTGAAGTTTATTCTTCCATGGATGTTGGCATATGTTTTCTCTTCTGTGAGTATCTCTTCCTATTATTTGGGTGGATTTCAGTTTCTTTTTTTGTTTTCTTTTGTTTCACAACCATTCCTGAAAAGTTAAAATATTTTATTTAATTTCGGTTATTTTTATAATTTTTTTATTTTGTTTCTTTTGCTTTTACTTGCAGGAAATGAGTTTATTTCTGTTCTTTATTTAGTTATCATTCGAGAAGAAGTTGGAAAAAAAAAGAAAAACAAAAAATTAAAGTTGGCATGTGTATTTGGGAGTTTAAATAGCTTTTCTTTGTTATCTGCTAAAATCTTTTAATTTTTTAAAGATTTTTATGCCAAAAACAATTTTTTTCTCCTCATTTAAGTCTTTAATTAATTAAGGGAATTAAAAGTTAAATGAAATGAATTTGAATAATTTTTCTTTTAATGTTTGCCTAGATTCTGGACGTAGGATTGTTTTAAAATGAGATTTTATAATTGAACTGTTTTAGCGTATAACATATAAATCCATTCAGCTAATAAAGGCTCCTTTAGAATCTGAACCCATTTAACAACAGGGACTACTCTACAGTCATAGTCTTTAAGAAACTGAATGCAAATATGGACGTTGGAATTTTTTCAAGTGACCTTCAGGCCGTACTTTCCTTGCCTTTAGCAGCTAGATAGAGGTTGGTCTGGACATTGTGGTCAATAAGGGTAATATTTCGTTGTCGTACTTTAGTAAGTAGTATGTTGACTTATTAGGCTAGAGGCTGTGCTTTAAAAGCCAGCTTAGACCTAACAAAAGAAAATGAAAAACTTTTTTTTGGCGACTTCCTCTTTTGGCAAAAACTCTCAGAATTACTTAAGAAAAATGTCTAAAATGTGTAGGTCCCGAGACTCTTAGATAAAAGGGTGATGTGAGAAGATAGGTTGTGACCTTAATTTTTCCAACTTTCATACCGATTTTCAGTCATACCATTACATATGCTCTGAGGTTTATTATTTCATGATTTGCTACAGCAGAACACTCACTCGTTCACGTGATCGTAGAATTTCTTTTAGGGTCCTTTGCTCTGAAGATCCTGAGGTTTACGGTGGGACCCTAGAGGTTTCAAGTGATTTCTCTAAAACGGTGGAAGTCTTGTCCATTTTGAAAGTACGTCATAGATTGTGGAGAGTTTTACTTAAATTCGTTGGCGTTAGAAAGGTACACTGCTGGAGTAATAAGTAGAGGATTGATTGACTTCTTTCCCTAGATTACATGATCATCCATCGTACAATTGCGATTCTCGCAAATCACTATCTTAATGGAAGAAAGAAGTCAATAGATATTCAGATCTAGTTGGCCTTCTTTTAAATGTCTTTCGCAACGAGATAACAATCTGAGAAGAAGAAAAAGGACTATTTTTCATTTCATGTCTTAGTGTCAGGCTATTGTCATGAAGAGGCGGAGGTTCTTATCTTCTCACTTTCTATCGCCTTTGATTGAAATTTCCATTTCTTAGCGGAAAGTTTCATACTCGGATGGCATAGCAATTGTCATATTCAGAGGTATCTGCTATTATAATCATAACCAGAATGGAAAAGTCGAATAATAAAACTGAATCGAAATACAAAAAATAATAAGAATGGGGGACATGCTTCATATCAACCATAGATTTCGTACAATAATAAAAAAAAACAACTCAAATTGATACTCTGGCGTAAAGTTTTTCAGTCTACGTTTCGCATTATAGGCGGTTCGCTATCTCTGTTCATACTGTACGTCATGTCCATAGCTAATCCTGATGTTGCCAACTTATTTGCAACTTCATGCACTCTAAGCGTAGAATGTAACTTAATGTGCCTGACTACTTACATGAATTCTTAGTCCAGGGCAATTTGAAGTGAAAATTTACTTGTGTGGTCTTAATAATACCTAGAATTTCGATCTGAAAGCACTACATGAAGGCTGAAAAATTATACGATATATTGACATTGTTTCCATAGATGAATCTATCAACAGTTCTTGGTCCGCTAAATATCTTGTATATTCGGTGTAGCACAGAAGAAAAACAGAAAAAAAAACTTTTGTTGCCAAGTAAGCCGTTAATACTGCAATTGACTTGTCCCTCCTAGTTTAGTTCTGATAACAGCAGAGAGTTGCTTAATAGAGAGAGGAACTTACTGGACCTAAGTTATCCCATTTAAAGAGTCTTCTAGCCATCTACCATTATCGTTGCATATTCCTCCGCCAGATGTGAGATTTCACTGGCACTTGTGATGCCAACTAATTGAAACAGACATTTTCTCTCGATTCTTGACTTCAGTGTGCTCTGTTTTTCAATTTCAATTTTCAATTATTTGTTGCTCTATTTCCTTGTCCTGTTGGGGTCGTATATAAAAAATAAATTTTATTTTAAATATTCTTACTTTTATGAGAGAGAATTTAGCTTTTAATTTTAATTTGGTTTTGCATGTTGCAAAATGCAGTTGCCTGTTGCTATTGCTAGGAAGTTACTCTCTCTCTCCCCTATTCTGTTTTAAAATGTCAGCTTTAATTTAAAAAAGAAAAAAAAATAAGAAATAATGAATGAATCCATTTGCAAAGTGAACTTTAAACTTAATTTGGTAAATAAATTCAATAGAAGAAGAAGATATTTTATGTATAAAAAAAAAGAAAAAAAAAAAGAAAAAAAAAGAAAAAAAACTAAAATTGTTTACTGGATGTGCACTTTTGTAGAGCGCTGGCAAAAGGACTAAGTAAATAGGAAATCTCGTTAACTTTTAAAAGGCTAAATAAACAGAAGCACAGATAAACTTTTATTTAAAAAAAAAAATAGAGAATTAGAAAAAATAAAACAAATTAAATTTAAATAAAAAATTCGTTACAAATAAAAGAAAAAAAAATTTAAGTTGACATCTAAAACAGTATGTTTGTGTTTATTATTAAGAAAACCCTGTTTAAACCGTAATATGTATGCCAGAAATCGTTGCTCTTCTGTTTCTTCTGAAATGTGAATTAAAATCTCATTTAAGTTAATATCGTAACATCTGAATTGCTTGGCACTTACCATGAAATATGTTTTGCATATCTAGCACGTTCATGGTCTTGTTTAAACTGTAGTTTACTGTTAACCTTTACATTTCCACCGAAATCCTGTGTATGATCGGTATGTCAATGGCTTGAATCTCTTTAGAAAATGAGGTACCCTTTTAATAAGAAACATTACAAGAACGTTGAACAGAATATAGGTTTAGCCGTCTAGCAGATAGTGTGTTTGAGTTCAAAACACAGCTGTAATATGTCAAAATAAGCTTGAAAAATATTTTGATATCCCCTCATTATTCTTCTGTGAGAGTAAATAAATTTATTATGTTGTTCATATATTGAATTGAAGTTCCCGCCATAAAATGCAACACATTCAACATGGTTGGCATGCTAGAAACTAGGCCTTAACCTTAATTAAAGAGTTTTAATGGCACAGAAAGTTAATAATAATCTGAGAACTAAATATTCGCCGTAGTCTAGTTGTTAGTGTATTGGCTTATTAGACGAAAGATCATGGTTCAAACCTTAGGTCATCACGACCAAAACGAAATATGAAAAAAATATTTCTTTGGCTACTTCCTCTCAGCAGATTTCTGGCAAAAACTCTGAAAGTAAATAAAATCGCCATGAAAAATTTCTCAAAAAAATTTGTTGTTCGGAGTCGACTTTAAACTGCAGGTCCTGCCAGTCATGTATAAAATTAACACACACAACATAAGTGGTATGAGAAGCTAGGCCGTATTAGGTATGAAGTAAATATATCGCGTCTTCCAACCGGAACATACGAATTTTAGCAATCGATAATGGCCATCTGCATGTGCCCAATTACTTGTCATTAATTCAATGTCTTTTGTCAAATCGCCTTGGAAGGATATTCAACATTCAACAGTAGGTGTAGCCAATAAACTTGTTTTTACCAAAATGGATATTCTATTTGGGCTCTTGCCCGTATTTTACGGTCATCACAATTATCCTACCGAGAGGACTGGTCGTTCGTTAAATAAGCAAGGTCAACGTATTTCGACTAAATGTATAATCTACCGAAGACATATACGCCGACTGTGAAAGTGTGTAAAAGAATCTGTTGCATTCGATTTCGCATTGCTCAAAAGAACTCGACCTTTCGGAGACCATAATTGGTTGTATTTCTTGTAGTTGCTTTGTCCTGCAGCCATATAAAATTCAATTGACCCAAGAGCTGAAGACATCGCCTTGTATTCGTTTAATTGGCTTTGGAGCAGTTGTCAACGGACGCTAAATTTGATCAAAAATTCGTTCTTAACGATGAGTCCCGTTATTAGACGAACGGTATGTGAGCAATCAAAATTTTCGAATTCATTCTGGTCCCATCGCTGAAGATTATTTTCGGATGAAAATTTAGGCTTGGACAGAACACGAACTCTGATGAAGCAATTTTATTATTTGCACATGGCAATACAGATTGACTAAATGACAATTAATTCTACGGGTGTATATAGCTTTAACAAAATGGCCGCTTTCAACTGTCAAAGTACGGAGGTGTCTGTTATTTTTTTTACGATGAAGAGAGTGGATAAACGCAAATAAGCCACGGTGGATGTGCAAGGCTAAAATTGTTATTGTAAGACCTACAGAATTGTGAGACATACAGGTTACAGTATTGAGAGTGGCAACTTAGTGCGTATAATTTGTCTCAGAGTGAACAGAGGAAAAGTTAAAGCCATTAAATTGATCCCAACAATCCTTATAAGCTTATGGCGCTTAGGTTTATTTATAGTCAAATACTAAACAAATCAGAATTCAAAAGAAAATACATTTTCCAAGAAAAAAGGAAAATTTATTAAGTGAACCGGTATTCCACTACAGTCAAATGACTAAAAATGGCTAAAAAAATAGCTTCCATTTAATTTACGATTCCCTTTGCAGGGAGTTTTGTTTAATAAAAAGAGAAGAGCAAGGAATAAAATGAAGCGATAAATTTAAAATGACAGAATGAATAAATGCCACTAAGTGATTGTGACTCTTGTTGCTGCTACTATCCATACATCCAACCAACATACACTTCAATGCCTTCTGTGTGTGCTCGTTCTGTGAATGCTACTTGAACTCTTTAATTATGCAAACAAGATAATGTCACAGTTGAAGGACATTTTCTCAGAATTATTAATAAATTCTCTATACATACACATCTACGTGTTTTTTTTTTTTTTGTTTTACTCTCTTTTCATTAAACGACAAGCTGTCGAAGAGAAACAGAAATTGAAGCAATTGCATTACCAATTGCAGAAAAAAAAAATGACAAACAAAACTGACTATAAATGCAGTAGGTAGGGGGAGAAGGAAAGGGGTTAAGCAAATAAAACTGTCACATTAATTGATTTGTTGCCTGATGGAATCTGTAAAAAAATACTCTCTGATATTTATAAGGAGGGGGGAGGGGAGGGAGGGGTGGTTTGGTTGATAGTAATTATAATGCAAGAATGTGTTTGCATTGAAACGATTTCTAGGGCATATTTGTAGAAGCAGAGTGCATATTGAAAAAAAAAAAATAAGAAATATTGACTCGAATATCCTGTGACCTAAATTCTGATGTTGAGTATTCCACTTTACACTTTACCCAAATAGAAAATCCCATCAATTTATCCTAAATTTACTTAGTTCTTCGATTCATCATTCCTTATTGGCCATTAAACTTCTTTTGTCAGGATAACAGCGCCCACAATATTGTGTGTTTTAACATTCAGGTGAATGTTTAATTGCAGAGACAGTTTTGACAGGTGTCTACTCGTATAAGGGATCATCGAACGAAGAATTCTTTTTCTTTCCCTCGATATCAAGTCTTACGATATGAATCTGAGCCTGAGCAAATCATTACACATTATCACCTTCGCCGTAATCTGTTAGGTAGTGTGTTGGCTTATTAGATTTGAGGCGATAGCTCAAACCCCAGCTTAAACATCTCGTACAATACGAAATACGAAGAATTATTACTTCGGCGACTTCCTCTCAGCAGATTTCTGGCAAAAACTCTGAGAGTTTCTTAAAAATCTGTCGTTCGGCGTCGACTTTAAACTCTAGGTCCCGTTACTAATAGAGGAAACAAACGCACACAATATAAGTGGTGTGAGAAGGAGAATTGAAAGATTGTAATGATTAATTATGTAATTAAGTAAGCATTTCCTAAAATTATAGCTTCAAATTGTTAGACATGCAAGTTATCAGGTCACGATGTTTGTATGCGTCGATCGATTTTCAATCCCATTTGGCTTTCTACTGCCTGGACTAGACTGCACTCAGTTGCGTGTTTCCTCAGTTCTATTGTGTGAACCATAAGTAATGCTTCTTCTATGATTGTAAACTTTTTGTAAAAGCATGACAGCATATAGTCCTGATATATCATCGGTAATCTGAAATTTTTTGCACGATTGCTTGCCGTAAAGTACAATGCAAGCAGCATTTGGTGAGAGATATCTGATGGTCCGTTTGGGGACATGTTTTCACGTGAAGACCTGCTGACTGATATGTAAATACTTTTGAGTTTTTAAATTCAGAATGATTTCAAAATGAAAGCTACAGTAATAATGCCACGAAGAAACTTTTCTTTAATATTGTGTATAAGGCAAGCACCTGATTATACTCAGCTATGTTAGCCAATAACTTCACCAAATTAGCTGCTTCAATAGTAAAAAAATTTGATTTGAGTCGAGGTATCATTTATAAGTTTATTGCCTCCAAAATAATATAGTTTGGATAAAGACAACATTGGCATTAAGATGATGTCGTCGTAGTATAGAAAGTAGTGTGTTGGCTTAATAGACGCGAGGGCAGACGTCCTGAAAAAAATGGAATATGAAAACATATTTCATCGGTGACTTTCTCTCAGCAGATTGCTGGCAACAACACTAGATATAGATAAATATGCCTGCCATGAAAATGTTTCTCGAAATAAGTCTGTCGTTCAGAGACGACTATAAACTGTAGATCCTACCGCGCATGCATAAGATTAACTTACTTATTTACTTAATTGGCCATAACAACCCGATTAAAGGATTTCGGCCTGCCGCAACACATCCTTCCAGGCGCCTCTGCTTCTTGCTTGCCTACACCAGTTGGCTACACCAATCGATGACAGGGCTTCCTCGATTTGGTCCTACAAGGTCGCCCTATTCGCCGACTTCCGCAGATTCCCGCATCAAATACTCGCCTCGCCGGAGTATCCTCCATAAAATTAACACACATAACATAAGTGATGTGAGAAACTAGGTCGTAATCCTGACTGAAGGATTGCAATGACTAATTATGTATGCATGTATGCATTCTATGACCCAGTGCATGATGGAAGAGAGAGAAAGAGAGTGTTAGCTGTTGTTCAAGTGCTGTTGTTCTCCACCCACTGTAAATTCACATTTCCAAACTAAAGTATTCGTTGCCCAAACCAGTCACTGATGGATACAATTTTTATTGAATTTTTATTGAATTTTTTTTTTTGTTTGTTTTTGTTTCTGTTATAATATCTCTGTACGTAGTTTATAAATAATTCGCACTTGACCCTTTTCTGTTTTATACTTTTTCTTTTGTCGTTTATTGTTTCTGTTTTTTTTATATTAATTTTGATTTGTTTTACTTTTATTTCATTTTCTTTTTCCGATTTCATAACATTTATTTCCATTACCAGTTCACTTCAGTTCAGTTCAGTTCAGTTCAGTTGATTTCCAATTCTTTGTTTACAACAATACCAATTGATTTACGTTTGTTCATATGTTTACTTTTCATTTTATTTGTGTATATTTGCCAGTCTCCTTTTTCACCCCTCCTAACTTATCTTTTTTTTTTGTCTTTACTTCTCCTCGTACTGATAGATATTCAACGGAAGAGAACAAATGAAATTGATTCATATTGCATACAACACACACACACAAACGAATTCACTTATACAGATGAATGTTTTTCTTTGTAAAATTTATAAAGAAAAAAAATTTCTTAATGAAATCGAAATTGAAATCGAAATTTTTAATTGCTTCTCTGGTAAATAAAATTTATTATTTATTGTTTAATGATTTCTTTGTAATTTAAAACAGAGAATGTCAGTAAGACAAAAAAAAAAACCAAAACAAAACCAAAACAATACAGAAAGAAAGCAATTGATATTAATTTCAGTAAAACTATAAAGTAAATGAAAAATTGAATTTTTGTCCTGCTTTTTAAATAAACCAAGTGAAATTGTAATAAAGTATGATAAGCGCACTACAATATACTTAACCTTTCAGCATAGTTTCCATTTAGATTTGCATCTCTACTCTCTATCCATACATATATAGTTCAACTCTCATCAGATGCCATAGATATTACGATTAAGTGCTAGACCAACATGCTTTTAATGCTGATCTTGCATCATGTACTTCCCTTCAATTTTATAGGGTATCTCTTAATGTCTTCAAAAAGTCTAATGCCCGACAAACTTCAGAATGCTGTCCATTTCCCAACCTCAGGTTATTTCGTAATGGTATGATACATGGCGACATGCCGGTCGCCGTAGTCTAGTAGGTAGGTAGTGTGTTGGCTTATTAGACGAAAGGCCAAGGTTCGAATCCTCGGTCAGTCATCAAAAACGAAATGAAAAAATATTTTTTCGGCGACTTCCTCTCAGCAGATTTCTGGCAAAAACTCTGAGAGTAAATAAAAATTGCCATGAAAAGTTTCTCAAAAATCTGTCGTTTGGAATCGACTTTAAACTGTAGGTCCCGCCACGCATGTATAAAATTAACACCCACAACATGGGTGGTTTGAGAAGCTGGGCCGTAATCCTGACTGAAGGGTTGTAAGGGCCAATTATGTATGTATGTATGTATGATACATGACTCAGATCTCTTTTTAATGTAATTTTCCAACAAAAGTTTTGATTGCTTGAAATCCTTTTGATTGGAGGTTTGGGTGAGTCTAAATTTCTCTTTATTTTTCCTTTCGTTAGGCATATAAGACATTAGTCCCACTCCACAGAAGGTCATCACAATCCTTAACTCACGGTTACAATCTAGCATCTCATACCAGTTGTGTTGTGTTTGTTAATTCTATTCATAAGTGGACGAATCTATAGAACGAACTACAGATTTGTTGAACTGTTTATGGTAATTTTTTTTTTACTCTCAGAGTTTTCACCAGGGGGACGCTGCGTGAAAAGTTTTGAACAGGGCACTCACGTTAATAAGCCAACACACTACCAACTAAACTATGTACCACATCAACAGCATGGAAGCTCTACTCCACGTAAACTTGTCTGCTGGCTTATTACCTAAAGTTTCACATGACCTATGACCTAGCGCTGAATAACCATATTTTGCCAACCTATTCGATTCAGTTTCTTCAGACGTTATTATAACATCCCGTCCTTTATACTGCCTATCCAAGTTCAATTGAACAGTCTTTGAGAGAAATGCAGACTTTTTTGTGTGATCTTCATAGCAAAGAAAAAAGAATTTCATATGAGTTTAGTGTAGCGCACCATACAGTCAGTTTATCGCCATCATAGTTTGTTTGTTTATTTTTTTTTGTTTGTTATTTTTGTTTTGTTTTCAAACGGAAATGCTTACGTTATTGTCTTATGATTTGCTAAAGTATTACTTAATATGCGCTTTATGCTTTCCTTCGTATATCCGGTTGCTATTTATCATACGATTTACACACACCACGCTTGCCACTAAATGTTGCTTCTTATTACTGTTGCTATTGTACGGGCACAGAATTTTGATTTGCAGTCTTTTAAGTCAAACGAAGCAAATATTGAATGTGAAAGGGTTAGTAAAGCTATTTCAACAATCCAATAGAGTTGCCAAACAACAACACTTGCAACAACATTCTAATGTTGTTGTACATATGCATACCGAGTTGGTTATGGTTGCTGTTGTTGTTTATATTGTTGTTGTTGTTTAAGCAATTCATTTAAGTTCATTTCGAATGCAATAAACAATAGCAATTGAATAAAATTTCCATAAAACACACATACACACTCAAATAAACTAACACGCACATACATACAGAAAGGGAGAGAGAGATAGAGATACGGATATACAATATTATTGCCAATTGCATGCCAAGATATTTGGTTACAATTACAATGTATTTACATACACACACATACACACTTATTGGCTAGTTTATAAATATGTATGTATGTATGTATGTATGTATCAGTGTTAAAAAAAACAACAAAGAAATCATTTTTCATTTGTTTTCATTTCCGTTTTTATGAAACATTTTCTGATTTCTTCATTGTTTCCGTTTTGCATTTGCTGGAATTGTTAAATATTGTTGTTGTTGTTGTTGCCATTGCTATTGTTGTTAATGTTGGCTGCTTTTTTTCTTTGTATTTCTTTTTTTTTAATCTTTTTTGGCCCTTACCTACAAAACAACAATAGCAGTAACAACAATGACAACAACAACAGAAGCGAAACTTTAATGAAATGGCAACAATAACTACAACAACAATACAATATTACTGTTACCAGTATATAAAGACGAAAAGAATGCAAAAAAGAAGCTCTTATTAATAGTTGTTGTTGTTGTTGTTGTTGTTGTTATTGTTATTCCTTTCTTTCGTCTTGATAAAGTTAAAGTCGAGTAAAGACAGACCTGTCCTACAATGTATTCATGTACTGAATGTGAATTATATTAAACGTAGAATTATGATTGCTAAGCATCACAGAGGGGGAGTGACATCAAGTGGAGTGATCCTGATCACTGTTTTGAAGTTGCATATCCATGTGAAAATATTCTCTCTCACAACTTTTCAGGCAATAAAACTAAAGTCAGTCGTGTTGCGTGGTTCTACCACCATGTTGTGTGGTTCTACCAAGTGGCACCTCTTGGTTGTCTGATTTCGATGTGAAATAATTTTGCTTGTTGACGTAACGTGAGAAAGTGAGAGAAAGCTTCATCGCTAAAGAAAATATTTTTTTTTGATACGTTAGACTTTATTCGATACGTTGGACTTTATCGAATGGATGTACAAATTCAAACTAAAAATTTTTTCATTGTGTTCTGTAACATGGATGCAACGAGCTGTGAACTATTGCTCTGAACACATGTCCAGATAACATGTCCAGTCCCTTCAAATTTCATAAACGTCATGCTCTACTCTTCCAGCAATTCCGGATGGAATCTTGCTTTTAGGCTTATGGGTGCAATCACCATCATACTTTAATAAATCTGAAGAAATTTTGTCGAGATGTTTGAGTTCTTAAGATGCGATAACGTGTGCAATATTTAAAGGAATGGCGTAGTTCAGTTTTTGCTTGCTAATACCAATTTTTGGGTTCGACCAAGCAGTAACATCTTGTCCTAGCTATCATATTCATTATTTGAATAAACCCGTGCAGACATACAAAATTTTTGTTTAAGAAAATAATTTTTTTTTTAATTGCCGAGGACATTTTGAATTGCCGAGGAAATTGTCGAGAAAATTTCTAACCATTGGCATATTTTCTATGCCCTTGTATTCAAATGCATCAATGCATACCTTTAATGGATTGTCTTGTGTCATTGTAGTAATTCCTGTTTATGATAGCAGGTCGTTTACTTAATTCCTTTTTGTTCACGATATTTTTGGTGTTGTTGTTGTTGTTTCTTTCGCTACTTTGATTCACTAACGTTTTTTTTTGTTATTTACCTTTCGCAGTTTTTGTTATTGTTGTAGATTTTTGTTCCCCCCTTTCATTCAACATTTTACTGTGGATTTGTGTTTGCAATGGCATTTTTGACGTTTGACAAAATGTTAAGTGACAGGTACAACAATGGCATAAGAAAACAGCAAATGCCTGAAAGTCATTTCGAAAAAAAAAGAAAAAAAAAAAATAACGGAAGAAGAAAAGATTTTAAAAGAAACTCTAGAAATGTTTACGAAGTACGACTTTGTCTAATGTCTAGGAGTTGATTCGAAAGAGAAGAAAAAATCAGACAATCAAACAAAGCTTTACCTATACAGACGAAATTGTACACAAAAAAATGTAATCGGTAAGGATTGATTACTCGATAGTCTGTATATATCGGAATGTTATGTTCTGTCCATAAATTGAAAGATGACGCATGATAGTTGCGAGCACTATAAATCAATTGCCTGCTCCTGATGTAGGGTGTAAGAAATTAATTTTTTCTTTATTGTTACTATTTTGTTGTTGCTTTAATAGATTAATTTAAAGTAAATGGAAATTTAAATTCGAATTGGCAAGTAACGGTTGCATCTTAAGCTGTTTTTGTTTTCTTTTTGTCTTAGAAAAATGATGGCAGTTTTATTTTAAAGAAAATTTAAAATTTAAATTGTTTTTGTTTTTAATACTAGCAGCTGTATGCTCTCTCTTATAGACTTCCTTGTACTTTTATTACCTGTGGCAAGTAATAACAATAGGTTGGCTCTTAAAAATTGTCTCTTATTACTGATGCCACTTGAACAGATGTCAAGAGATCCGGATAGATAGTGGAAGATAAATTACAAAAACAATGTGCAACGTCAGATTCGTCTGAATGGTCAATTTGATAAATTCATGTGCCTCAGAAAGAACGAAAATACAGTGTAAGAAGGTGAGATATTATTTTTTTGACAGTTAGTGTTGTAAAACTAAACATTCGAATTAATATTCGAATAATATGTTAAGCAAATATTTATTTTATGTTCCCATTGAAATCTGCATGGTAATTCCATTATTCTTAAAGAAAGATATCCCAATTAGCAGCATTGTGACTGTACAATAATTATTCAACCCCGGGTACTTAATTTTCCCTGGAGGAAACTAACCCAAGTTCAAAAATAAATCCTGCTATTGTAGAAATCTTTATATTGGAGAATACGATCAAGGATGCCAGAAAGAGAGAGGGCACTGACACATGGGGTAAAATACAGTCTCATGCTCTTCCCTAGACCCAAAGCACCTGCAGAAATTATTTTTGACGGATGGCAAGTCTTTTGGCATGCCAATCAAAAAGCTCGCAATAATCCCTAGTGTGCGATGGATGACCATGCAATTAAGGATAGAGGGTAGATGCTTTTGTTATCCATACGACGAGCCTAACACAAATTTTGAGTCAAACGAGTGTAAAACAAACATTTTCTAATAATAACCGTTATTCTCATCAGGCCGTGTAGACTCAATGCCCATTTGATTAGAATAGGCACTGGAGATTCTATGATGTGGACAATGCAGCACCTTCTTGTAATTTAAGCTTTTCATATTCTTAAACTGGTTCTTGAACTCTGAACCCTGGGAAACAAAATGTCTCTAGTCTAAAATAATCTAAATGGACAGCTGTGGTCGTCATGGTCTAGCAGTTAGTGTGGCCGCGATTCAAACACCAGGTTAGACATTTCGAACAAAACGGAGTACGAAACATATTCCAACGGCGAGTTCTTTTCAGTAGATTTCTGGCAAAAACTCTGGGAGTAAATAAAATTGCCATGAAAACAGTTTCTCAAGCGTCTGTCATTCGGAGTCGACTTTAAGTTGTAGCTGCCGCATGAGTGGCATAACATAACATAGGTGGTGTGAGAAGCTAGGTCGTTATCCTGTCTGAAGGGTTGTAATGATCAATTATGTATGGATGTGTAAAATAGACAGAATTTCTTCTCAGAATATTAATTCACTAATGGGTCAGCCTAAACGAAATTAAATGAAAAACTTTTTTCTTTCACCATGTTTTTATTTGCATTGTTTCAGTTTCATTCATTTAGTTTAACTTAGCGAACTAGTGATTCCTCTAGTATGTTAGTAAATTCTAGAATGATAGGATTGCCATCTGTTGTGGTTTAGAAGCACACTCACAGTGAAAATGTATTGGATGTTTGTATTTGTGTAGTGCTGAAGTCACTGTGTTTTACCACTCTGTTTTGTATTTTTCATGCCATCTTCACTGTGGAGTTAATGTTCAGAAAGTTCTTAGATGGACTTGAATTTAAATGAATTACTCAGGATTTGTAGTCATGCGTTTTAAATATTAAATCATGATACCTTTTAATAGCTTAGAATAACTTCAAAGTAATTAATTTTTAATTTTTGAACTTTCAGTAAGGAAGGGTTGCTGAAAGTATGTTGCAAATGTATAATTTGATGTATTAACGGCTCGCGCCCTAGCATATAGAGTATGTAATAATATTTTAGAATTTTTTCTTTTTTAATTTAAATACAGTAAGGCTCTGTTATCAATCTTCATCAATTTGTACATTTGTTTTAATTTTTTTTTATGCCACGAAAATTGTTACTTTCTTAGCAGGTGTATTTATAGATTATTTTTTATTCTTTTTTCCGAAGCCCTAAAAGTATGCAAAACATAATTACATTAAGTATGCCCATGAAAGTATACAAGGTATATAATTAATGCGTTTAAGAGCAAAGTAACATTTTTATACGTTCTCTTCAAAGGCCTGAAACAATAAAAAAAAAATTCAAAAAATAAAAAAAAAATGCAAATTAAAGATAAAGTTGTGAAGCCTTAAAAAATAAATTTCCAAAAGGTAATGAAATTATTAACAAAAAGAGTTGGAGTGAAAACAGGCAGGCCATTTTCCTAATTAATAAAGATTTCGTAGAGAAGACGAATGACTTAAAAAGCCTGGCAATGATGACAAAAAAAATTTTTCATTTCATTTCATTTTTGTTTCTGTTTCGAAATTATCACTTGCAGCCATGGAAGTTTAATGACAAATTTTTCTTTCTTTCATTTTTTTCTTTTTCTTTTTTGGCATACAACCTTCAGGGGAACCAGTGTCAATTTAACCTTGCAGATACAGAAATGAAAAATTGTGTTTTAAAAGAAAGAGAAACAATTTCAACTTTTTTGTAAACCTATTAAGAATTTAAATAAAAAAAAATGAAAAAGAAAGAATTCTACTAAGGAAGAAGTGATGCAAAATGATGAGCTACAGTTTTTCTAAGCATAAATTTTGCATTTTCAGAATGCTTTTCCATAATCCATTGTTAAAGTTGTATAAATAATATACACTGTACTCAGTAACTAGTGCCACCAATATTGTTGACTACTGCATTCATCATCAAAATGATGGCTTAAGTTATGACCACTCTCGCCCTCAAAGCTGAGCTATAAAATTTTTTTATATTTTAAGCGCTTTTCGTTATTCTCTTCGGTTTGCATTTACTCAGTTTGTACGCTTGAGTTTTGAACAAAAGTTGGTTGGGCTTTTAGCATTTTATGTGTTGTTTTTAAGCTTGTTTTCTACTTTCGTTTTTACTACCATTTACACTTTAGAGATAATTTAAATACTTTATGGTGTTTGGGGAATAAAATAGAGACGTAAAATGCATAAGAAACTGCTTAAACTGTTGGCTACTTACAACTGCTGCTGCTGGTGCTGGTGCTGCTACTGATACTATTGCTGCCACTAGCAAGAACTGTGACAATAAGAAACATTGTCTCTTTCCCTAGAGGAGTTAAGTAAAGTTATTGTAGTTTTGTAATGCTGCACAATGGTTATTTAGTTGGTTGTTGCAACTGTAGCTGTAGCAACGTCGTAAAGACAATAGAATTTAAGCAGCATATAATAACAGGAAATAATTTTGTTATGGAAAGAACGATGCTGCACTTACCTTCAGGTACATAAGAATAAGAAAACTTTAAAACTGTTTTAACGCCAGCAAAATGCAAAAAAAAGAACGTTTATTTACCGTGTCTATATAACGCAGTAATGGAACAAACAACTTCAGTAAGTAGATTATTACAGGAAATGCGAAATGCTAAGACAACAAAAGGATATTAAAAGTAAAAAATTTTTTTTCTAGTTTTATTGGCCTTTTGAGTGAACTGTGTAGATGGCCTGTCACTATACGGTACACTGTACACTATATTGTACACTACTGTAGTTGAATCCTATCGGATAGATAGGGTATCATAAGTCTGTTTCAAAATACTTTTGTTATTCGGTATCTGTTTTTTCTTTGAATTTGATTAACATGCTGAAATTAGTATATTGTAGCAGGTTCTAGAATGTTAGGATTGCCATTTCGAGAGTTCTAAAATTAGTATGGTGGTCAGAAACTTTGTTTATTGAATTATATTCCCTTCTAAAAGGAAAATATCTTATGATGTTTTCAGTTCTGGGCCTGTCAGAGGGTCACGGACTTACAAATGTATAGTAAGAGAGAGCCAAAGTGAACCACTATTGTGTGGAACAAAATGTCGTTCTAATGTTTGCCACGGTGTCTCTGGTTGGAAATATTGAATATTTCAAGATAGTGATGCATAAATAAGTGTGACTTTCATCGATGGCTTGGTTATGTCCGGTTTGTGGTGAAATCTCCCTTTTTGATATTTTCTCTTGTACTTTGGAGGAAGCAAGTAGTTAAGTTAAAGGGAAGGAGACCAATCATATTTCCTAAATAAAAACTTCTGTTGCCTCTTCTTTAAGTTCTCTGAGATCTGTTATGTTTATTACAGTATCATCCATAAAATATTGGAATGTTGGGCTTATGGTGTAAATCGTTTCAATTCCACATGCCCTGAAATGAATATTATTTACCACGCATAGCTCAGATGTACATGCAAGGTGGAGTTTACAGAACACTTTACAAAGCATATTGGTCTTAAGTTATGTCCTAGCATCACACACTTCTTATGTTGTGTGGGTTAATTTTATCGTTAAGTTGGTCAATCACCCTCCGTTTAAGGTCAACTCCTAACGACAGATTTTTGCAATTTCATGGCAATTTCTTTTACTCTCAGAGCTGTATTTCGTTCTGTTGGAGATGTCTTACCTGGGGTTGGATTCTTGACTTCACGTCTATTAAGCCAATACACTAGCTATTAGACTAAGGGGACTTTCAAAGTGGCCTTTACTTAATGCTTCACAGCATTTTTCTAGTTTTTTTTTCTCCCTTGCCACTTAAATTTTCTGATATTCTATAGGAGCTAAACATGAGTTTTCTGAGTCCCAAATACGGTAATTTTGCTTATTAACGTACCCATTAAGATGAAAAGGAGCTTCATCCGAAATGATGATTTCTTTTTTGAAAAAGTCAATATCATCGTGCAGTTTCTCGTTGGCCCTATAAATCCTAACGTTGCTCAAGCGTAAACCGATTCATAACGTTCAGTGGAGATAATATACAGAATTTTGTGACAGAATAGAATGACGTGAGTATTGCCAGAGTCAAAATAACTTATGATTCAAACTTAAACCGAAAGATACCCCACACGATATTTATGTCCCTATGTGCACATGTTGAGAGCCATATTTGTAGCAATAAGACTGAACATGAAAGGCGGTCTGGTATCAGAGTTATGCATTTGAAGGCGATTAATATTCGTTAAGAGTATCAATTATGCTTTGATGATCCGATTTGTGACTCTGGTTGATCCGTCGTAAAGGATGAAATTTCATTAGCATCTGTGGGCTTCGAATAACTCTGCTCCAGCTGTTGCAATCCACCAAGACTTAGCTAGGATTCCAATGCCATGCGATAGTAATATTTCCAGACTATATTCTCCATAAATCATAATTTTTTTTCCGTTTGTTTAATATTAAAGGCAGTAAAAATTTCTAAAAATAAACCATATTTGAGGTATTATTACTATTAACGCCTCACAAAATGTTTCTTACAATTACAACGCCCATGGCGTTAATATTGTTGTGGCCATTTGTTGTTTTCTATGTTCCTTGTTCCTTTGAATTTCCATTCAATTGTACTCTATTACAAGGTAAAAAAATATCTTAAAAAAACCTCTTATTTATGAATAATAAATTAACATGAACACGGTGTTTATTTTCTTATTTTTTTTTCGTTTCGTTTCGTGCCCAAATATTGAACCCTAAATAAACTGAAAGGCACTCTCACACACAGTTTACAATATAAAAATAAAAAAATAAAAAAAATTATTAAAAAATTTGTATTCTTTTAAATTATTTTTATACGAAAATACGAAAGAAACAACAGGAAGAAACAAACAACTTTATTTATGCAGGACAATGTAAACGTAATACCCATGGAAACAGAGTAGAAAAAAAAGGGATTCAAAAAACGATAGGAAACAAAGACAAGTTTTCACCTACACCCACTTGTTAACGGTCTTTAACATTCCCTTTGTATTGCTGTGAAAAGAGAAATTTTGAACTCCTCTTTATGCTGCTGATATTGTTGTCGGTCATTTTCGGTTGTTATTTCTTTGCTTTTCTTTTCTTTTCTTTTTCCTTTTTTTGTAAGATGTTTTAAATTATTAAAATTAAAACCCGTGTTAACATGAATACTTTTTTGTTTTTTTTAAATAAAGAAAAATTACTGTTTTCATAAAAATATTACAAAAAAAAAAAAAAAAAAAAAAAAAAATTAAAGTTAAACGGGTTGTTTAAGTTTTACCTTTCGGCCAGCCATATCGTTAGCCGGTTTTTTCTCTTAATTTTTTTTTATTTTTTTTTTTTTTTAGAAGAAATTGAAAAAAAAAGAAAAAGACATTTTTTAACAAAAATACAATCAAGCAGACGTAATTGAATAAACACCGGACCATGCCTGACTGCTTACAAGTCCATCTTCTTTAATGTGCTTGTAGCTTTTAAAGACTTTTAAGCATAAAACTGTGGTTAAGCACAGTGGTTTGAAAAGCTTTTCATAGGAATTTTATTTACTCTTAGCGTGACCTTATTTTTTTTGTTTGATTGTAATAGATCGCAGCATAAAGTACTTGGCTTGGTCATTTTCTTTAAAAACTAAGACAGAATTCTACGTAGTCCTCAGAAGTGTTAGCTCAATCCATATTTGTTCATGAATGTATGTCTCTTATTAAATTTACTTGTGAAATTAAACTATTTTGCAAGCAGACGTAGATTAAAAAAGAAGTGACTAAGGGGATGGTTCCCCAAGGTTCCCCAAATTTATCAGTTTTTTCTATAAGTAGCATCTCCATTTCAAAAATAATTGAAATTAAAAAACCATAGCAAACAAGAAAAATTTCCCTGATTTCTGCTGTCTTGTGACCACAGTTTCTCAGACTTAAGACAAGATGAGCATTCTAAACAGCCGACAAAAACAAAGAAAAACAGCCCAACTTTAATTGAATTCTTTCAGCGGAACTTTAGTGAATGTAAATACACATAAACGCGTCCCTTTTTTTATTTTATTAATAATCGCTGCACTTTTCTGCTCACAAACTTCTCTATTGAAATTGTTTCCGTTTTTTTTTCTCTTTGTTTAGCATCCTTTTTCTCAATTTTCCTTTCATGTTTTTCCTCTCTCTCTTCTTGAAGTCCATTGTGAAATTAACAGCATCAATAGATTCCCACAGGACTTTAACGCAAATATTATTTTTCTTTTTTTTTTTTTAAAGAAATTTTCTTTCGTTTTTCTTTCAACTTTTCTTTTCTCATCAAATTGTTGAATGAAAACAAAAAAATTTTTTTTTAATTTTTCGTAGAAACTTTAAACTTCTAAAGGCTTTAGAATTTTTTTGTTTGTTTTTTTTTTGTTGGTTTTGAGTAAGATTTTCTTTTCATTTCATTACGTTTCATTGTTACTACGGTGGTTTACTTGCTTTAACTCATCTTCATGGTTCTTGTGATTTAAGTAGTGCGGTTTCATTATTGTTGTTGTTGCCGTTGTTTTTTTTTTATTGTAGTTGACCTCAATTATAATGGTTGAATGGAACGTATTGACAAAATCAAAGTAACGGCATAGTTTTTGATTCATTATTAGTTTGAGAATTGAAAAAAAATTTTTTTTTTTTCTACTGGCTAGCCTTGGTAGACTGCTTCAAATGCTTATAATAAATTTGGAGTTTTTTTCGTCCAAACTTTTCAAATTAAGTCGAAGTCATTGATCATATTACCTTACCACTACACACGATACAACATCGATATACGTTTTCAAACAGAATATTGTTTTTATGATGGCAACCCTATTATTCTAGAACATGCTACCGTAGTGCAGTAGTTAGAATATTTGACCGAGCACTTCAGCTAAAGTTAAATAGTTTCTAATTATGCTTGTTTGGAATTTACGAATGCAAGGCATTCATATCGCCATTAATATTCCACGCAAAAGACTCCAAATCTTCAAGAGAGAATAATGTTGTCAACGAACATTGCAGAGAAAAGTATTGCAGTTTCCATTATTAGTAAAGACAGGCCTCAATGGCCATGGGGATTTCTCATAACTGCATTCGAGGCTCAATATATTTTCATCTAGAGATGACAATATTGTTCTCTACATTATTTCTTTCGGAATCCGGAGGCATTTCCATATACAGGGTGAATCAAACCATGTTTAATGTTGACTTTCTTAGGTGAATTTCTAAGAGGTTAACATGGCTATCTTCTCTTCTGAAGATAGCTACCAGGTAAAGGATACATATATACATACGTAAGTGTTCATTACACCCGTTCAGACAGAATTACGACCTAGCTTCTCACACCACTTATGTTGTGTAACTTAATTTATATTCACGAGTAGTGAGTTTTTGTGGAGAGAACTTTTCATAGCAATTTTGTATTTACTCTCAGAGATTTCTGGCAAAAAGGAAATATTTGTTTATATTTCGTTTTGTTCGAATTGTCTGACCTGGGGCTTGAACCGTGGCCTTACTTATAATAAATCAACACAAGGCTGAATTAAATCTGAATCTACATTTCTAATGGCGAATAGGAAAATGTTAAAACTTTTTCTCTTTAACATGTTATAAGAGTAATGGAAGACATCGAAGATAATGTTTAATGCCAGTATTATCTTGACCAAGTCGCCGCGGCCTAGTAGATAGTGCATTGGCTTCTTCTCTCTCAGCCGTCTTTCGGCAAAAGCCCTTCGAGTAAAACTCTCAAAAAACTGTCATTCAGAGTCGACATTAAACTGTAAATTTCTTCACTCATGGATAAAATTCAAACATACACCATGAGTGGTGTGCAAAGCTAGGTAGTAAACCGGACTAATGGATTGTAAGGAAGTAAGTATGTACACAACTCTTTGACAAAGTAATGTGAAACTTAATCGCCGTGCTCTTGCTTTTGATTGGCGTTTGATTGGCAAATGTCAGAGAGTCTTAAAGTTTACTCTAATCGATATTGTGTTGTAGAAATATCAATTAAAAATTGCAGCACTTGTTCAAGTTACCTGTAATTTAAGTACCAGACCACGAGTAGTTCAAATGGAGAGCTCATAATTTCCTTACCCCCCCAAAAAAAAATCAGTTTTATATGTCACATGACATTTTTTTAATATGAATTCTGTTTAAGCAGCGCCAACAATTTAAAT
The DNA here is from genome assembly GCA_005959815.1 of Sarcophaga bullata. Classification (NCBI taxonomy): domain Eukaryota; kingdom Metazoa; phylum Arthropoda; class Insecta; order Diptera; family Sarcophagidae; genus Sarcophaga; species Sarcophaga bullata. The sequence goes on along the minus strand of QOCX01000374.1, from coordinate 56,828 downwards.
AATTCTGTTCAATTTGTACATATTTTCACCATACGTCAACAACAATGAAACATTTTTTGTTTGTTAACAATTTCATACTTTTGTCGGGGCTTTGTTTATGTCCCGTTATGCAATATTCTGGTAGAGAGTATCTGTATGTTAAACTCTATGACATGCTGTGCGGCAAATTGATTGCATTTTTGTGGAAAGTGAATGATTTCAAAGGGGGATAAAAATCCACATACAAACAAAACAATACAACAACAACAATATATATTGTTGTAGACATTAAAAAAAAACTGTGATTATATTGTGTGAATACAACTTCAGTACACAATGAGCGTAAAACAGGGTTTTAAAGTATTTGTTTTAACAGACAAGCAAAAGGAACAGAGAACCCAGTATGGGGAATATATTCCCAAAGGAATATATGTGAAGAACAAATTATACAAAGAATTTTCATATTTTATAAGGTCATGATTTACATTTTTTCAGTTTTAAGTTTCATGCATAAAAATCGACTTTTGTCGCCAACAGTGCATTACGCTGATCTACTGTATTTTATTACGTCACGATAAGGTCACTATTTTGAATGCTCTTCCATTAGTATCCGTCCAATAAATGTCGAAAAAGTCACAGTTTGTTGTGGATTTCAATCTGACATTGCTGTCAATGGCTAGCACTAAAGTTCAATGATTATCTATTTCTTTTGATCTGTATTGAGTACGGTGGATACCAACTATGTGCTACACAGCTCATATCACATTAGATATCCAACACTAGCAGTTTGAAGTCATGATCATTTCACTTGGTGGTGATATAAGTTGTCCAATGAAATCGTACAATTTAACTCCTTTAGACTTTTTCATGTGTGATTATAATAAGTCGCAGGTGCCAATAAGCCACAAAGAACAGCAGTCCATAATTTGATTTATGTGCCTGAGTCAGGGAAAATTGACATTCTATTCAGAGAATATGTGGCAAACATATGATTCAATGGCACTTCAAATGAATAAACATTTTAGGGATAAATAACACGTACTTTGTTTTGTGTCAATTTAAACATATGAGGCGCTTAAAAAAGACCCTATATATCGGTTAAGTAGGAAGACAGCAGAGTTCATATTATTTGCTAATATCTGTCTCTGGCATGACACAAACTGCCTTATGCTTTTGCGATATCCTGTCGTCTTTATCAGTAAACTTTCCACCAGATTTCCAGCTTTAAATATGAAACCCTAATATTGATTGTTAAGACCGATTAACCATACATACAGGCATTACCCTTCAGTCAGGATTACGATCTAGTTTCTCACACCACTTATGTTGTTTGTGTTAACTTTATACATGACTGACGGGACCTACAGTTTAAAGTCGACTCCGAACGACAGATTTTTTTTGAGAAACTTTTCATGGCAATTTTTATTTACTCTCAGAATTTTTGCCAGAAATTTGCTGAGAGGAAATATTTTCCTCATATTTTGCTTAGTTGGAGATGACTGATCTGGGACTAAAACAGAGGTCTCAGGTCAAATAAGACAACACACTATCTATACTAGACTACAGCGACTTTGAAACCATATTAATCAGTTCACCCAAATTGCTTCTAAGGCATCGTTGCATTTGATATCAAAATGGGGCCGCTATGTGTGCTCAAGTAAGCTTTGTTTTAACAAAGCTGCCACTACCTTGTATCACATTCAATGGGAACAAACTAAGGATTGTAATTTTCTATTGTGATTGGGAAGTTCTAACTCATGCACCAGGCTGTAACTAAATGCCAATGTTCCACAATAAACGTATAAAATTAGCCAAAAAACATACAAAATAATGCCAAAAAATATGACATATTTCTTGTTTATTTAATCAAAATGTATGATTAAATTATAGGAATTAATGTTGCACATGTCTGTTGCAGGTATTTTTGATATTTGCAACAAATTTGTTAAAAACTGTATGATTTCTCTGTAGAATTCCATTATGTTGTTGTGTTGTTTTATTTGCAAATAATTGCCCTATTGTATTGTATTACATTGAATTGCTGTCGTTGTTGCGTTATTGTATTTGTATTGTGTGGTTAATATGTATTTAAAATGTATTGGTTTTTTGCATTTGTATTGTGACAAAATTTACAACATTACGCCAATATCATCATATTGATAATTAAAGCACATTCTCTTTTAAACACTGAAAGTCAGCGAGTGTATGTGTGTGGGAGAGAGAATAAAAGTTCCTAGGAAGCGGAAATGAAAGGTACAACATCAATTTAATGCAACTGAATTCTTTACACAAGTCAACTTAAAAAAATAACAGACTCACACAGCTACATATTTCCAACTACAGTCTCTGTGATATTGTGTAGTGTGTTATGAAATTATTTATACATACATACATACATACACATTGTATGCAGAGCATAACAGTTTATATTGTATGTTTATGAGATTATGCGTGCTTGTGTGCTTGTGTGCGTGTATGTTAAAAACCAATACAACTCGATCCAGACCCAACCAGACCAGATGTTGATGTGACTTTAAATCATTCGATTGTTATCTTTTCTTTTTCTTTCTTTTCTTTTCGTTTTTATTTTTTTTTTCGTTATATTTTGTTTTGTTAGCATCCCATACATAAGTACATACGTGTATATATTATTATTCGCTTCTGTTGTATGCTGTTGCTTGCCACTGTCACTGTCACTGCTACTGGTAGTATTGTTATTGTTATTTTTGTTCCATAACTGCGTCTGTATATTGTATTGTTTATGTTACCGTTGTTGTATATGTTTTCTGGCTCATGTGGTTGATGTTTTTTTTCTTTTCTATTATTTGTTGTTGCTCAATTCCTTCTTTTTTTCGTTCTTTTCTTCCACTGTTTTTCTTTAATTTTTTAAATATTTTTTTTGTTCCTGTTCGTTTAACGCATAAACTTTAACTCTCTCTTTTTTTCTATTGAAACCACTTGCAATGGCAAAAAAAAAACGAGAATATTAAAAAATTGTTTGGGATTTCATTTTTTTTTTTAAACCAAAAACATCTGCATAAACAATGGCCATGAATTATTAAGCAGGGCTAGCGACAAAATTTTTAAGGCAACATTTATTCAAAAAGAATATTTAGGCTTAAAGGTTAAGTTTTGTGTTATGTTGGCTTTGCCAGAATAGAAACCCCACGACATGCCTATTGAACATTCATTCTATAAGTTGGAGGAAGAAAAATATCCGTCATAAGAACAACAAATATAGAAAAATTTTCCTTTATGACAATTCGACGCCCAGTACCTAGTATGCATCCAACTGTTATCTTCCACGGTGCACGAAGAACAAGAATTTGTTCCAATGATTCGTTTTTTATCTCCACAAAACTTACATGAGTTGCATTCGAGATAACCATACATAATTGGCCATTACAACACTTCAGTCAGGATTACGGCCTAGTTTCTTACACCACTTATGTTGTGTTTGTTAATTTTATACATGAGTGGCGAGACCTACAGTTTAAAGTAGACCTCGAACGACAGATTTTTGAGAAACTTTTCATGGCAATTTTTTTTACTCTCAGATTTGTTGCCAGAAATCTGTTGAGAGGAACTCGCCGAAGAAATATCTTTTCATATTTCCTTTTTAATGTCTGACCGGGGATTTGAGCCCTGGCCTTTTGTCTAATAAGCGAACACAATACCTACTAGACCACGACGGCTGCCTATTCGAGATAACGTCTATACTGAATAAGTGCTCTCTGATTCTATAGGGTCTCAGGTTATTTCTTGATAGTCTGATGCACACACAAGATCTCCTTTTATTGTAAAAAGTTTTGATTGCTTGCCTCAAATTTGGCTTGGAAACAGTCTTGCCTTTCGTTGAGTGTAACTTGCCAACTATCCGTCAGTTCCATTAGCAGCATAGAAGTCTCGCAAACTCATTTGCTAGCACATTGCTGAGAATTTCTACATGAGCAGGGACCCAGCAGTTTCCGAACCTATTAATCGTATTTGACTGATTCGGTTTTCACATACAGTCCCATACTAGTTTCAATTTAAAGTCTAATGAGACGAGTGCTTGAATGGTCGCCTGACTGTCCTGTCTAGACTTCTCAGGAGTTTTCCATTTCCATTTCCTCTTGCGTCAAAAGATCCGTGCCTGTCTCATGCAGCTTGAGGCTTCCATTAATTTTTGTTATTAAGCATTTTCCAATTTTTATAGAGTCTGCTGATTTTGTCCAGGTGACTGTCATTCGATTCCTTAGATCATGAAATCCCTTAAAGAATTTCCTATAAGACTTGTCTCCCATCAAACTACACATAGCCTCCAAAGCCATGGCTTTAACTTTGGACTTAAAACCAATAGAGTCAGCAGGATCATTGTAGAACAGGCTCCAATTTCTTTTGTTATACCAAGACACTTGCGTATATCTTGTCCCAAGTCCAATTCAGATTGGTTTTGTCTGCCCAGACGAATGGTCAGACCATCATGTATTCCCACAAGCCTTTGCATACTATCGGGGCATATGTAGCCGAGGACTCTTCATACTAATCTAGTAATCTTTGTAGATATTTAACCTCCATTTAAGATTATGGTCTTGCTCGATTTTATTATAAGGCCCACTGTTATGCATCGATTTCGATCACGAATAATGTCTTTCAAATCATGCGATAGAGGTTAAATGTAGGTTGATTAGTAGTCAATTGACATATGTATGTCTGTTGATTGTTAGCCGCAATACCTTCCCTGTTAAATGACTAGAAAGCTTCATTTAGGCATTTTTTTTTTAATTTTGCAAACACAGTTTGATAAAAACAATGTCAACTTTATTGCCTTAATGTTAAGCTGCAACAGGAAATAAATGAGTTTTAAACGTTGATGGTTTCCAGAATACGTCAACATTTTCCGCTTGCCCTAACGAAAAAACAAAACATTAACACATTGACACATCATATCCTTTATAACGGCATAATTTTTTTTTTTTTTTTTTTTTTTTTTTGAATTGTATCACCACATGACACATCACAATGTGTGTGTGTGTGTCTGCAAAAACACAGAACAATTCATAACTAAATAATACCCTACACATGCATGAATGCCATCATAAATTGAAAACGTTGAGAATAATATGTAGACTCTAGTGTACGTGAGTGATGCATTTTTAGCCTATGAAGTTAACACACCGCTTAAGCTGCAGTAGCTTTAAACCAGTGTGCGTATTGATATATCGATTGAACTTTTTTTTCTTTAGATTGGATTTGACATTGTCGCAGAGTGTCATAAATTATTGCTGGTTTGAACACATGATGTCATTCATTTTGCCATAACAATGGCCCGTTTTTTTTCTTGCCAGTACTTTTTGTGACCAGCGCCTCGTCTCTGTGAAAGAGCATCAGAGATTTTATTTGTTACTTTATGGTTTTGCTGCTGGGTAGCTTTTCGTTTTTGTTGTTTGTAGTTGTTATTGAAAGTATTGTTTATAAATGAGAAATTTAAATTTTAACTGTAAATAATGGCAAGTTTAATAGCAGAAGCAAGAGTATTTATTTGGTACTATAAAATAAACCCAAAGACTGACTAACAGTCAAAGAGTACCATGAAAAGGGAGAAAAGTTTGGAAATGTTTTTGATTTTTTAATTTAAAGTTAAAATCGAATTATTACGATCACGATTATTCACTTTTGTGATTACATTACTTAGAGCGTAGAGAACTCAACAGGGCGTACCGAATATTTGGCAACTTTCATGCTTGTACTTTTACAAAGCTTACATACATATGTACATACTTACATACATATATAATTGATTATTACAACTTTTCAGTAAGAATTACGCCCTAGTTTCTCATACCACTTATGTTATATGCGTTCAGTTTACACACAAGTTGCAGAACCGCAGTTTAAACTGGACTTCGAACGACAGATTTTATTTTGAGAAACTTTTCATGGCAATTTTCTAATTACTTCAAAGTTTTTATCAGAAGTCTATTGAGAGGAAGACGCCGGAGAAGTATTTGGGGTTTGAACCAATGCCTCGCATTTAATATGCCAACACAATACCTACTAGACAACGACGACTTCAAAGCTGACCATTGGTTTTAGTGTCTAATGAACACGCATTATCCATTGTGGTACCACGGTCTGTAACCATCGGGAACTTTTAACCAAGTTACTTGACAAATCGGTCAAATCTTAATGGTAGTAGTCCAAGTGTTTTGTTGCACTTGCAACATAGCTCTGGTGCAGACCAATTCCGCTTTCTTCCACGTCTCTACAACTTCTTGAGAGGACCATTGGCCATACAATCAAGGCTTATGTGTCTCTCATGAATAACCAGAATGTAACGTTCAGTAATGACTTCAACTATTACGCATGAAATTTCTGACCAGAAATGCGTTACACTATCTTTCCCACTATCTATCACAGTCTACATTTATCTTGTCAATCGTAAGCTTAAGAGATTCTCCAAATTCTTCGCTCAAATGTTCGATGGTTGTGCGCTGTTCGCCGAAATTCATTTGCTCTGTTCTATCTTGTCGTTGAACGACTAATTCCTTTGACTCTCGTAGAGATTATTATGTGGGAGCTGGCACCTTATGAAAAGAAACAAAGTGTTCCTTTTTTGTTTTGTTTTTCTTTCTTTTATGATTGCTTTTCGGGAAAACAATTTAAAAATTTAAAAAAAAATCCTCTCTTCTGTTTGACCACAAATAAAACTGAAAGAAATTTATTCCAAGAATTAATAACACACTCAGTATCTGGTTGCTACTGTTGCTGCTATAGTTGCAAGAGCAACAAAATTTTTCGATTATTAATTTCAAAAACAGACAAAAATAATAGCAACAACAACACCAACAAACAACATTGCTTACAACGAAGAGGACACTCTAGCAAGCAAACGGATATTGAAGGAATATGATGGCTGTGGTAGCAGTAGCAATGGCAGCAAATATAATTTTTTTTTTAGCCAAAATTGTAAACACACACACACACATGCACACACATACACAACACAGCTACAACATTTAATACAAACTAAGAAGAAACACATAAATGTCACTAACAGTGCGGTTGAAATCTAATTACATTTCTTCATCTCCCCCTCTCTCTCTCTCGCTCTCTCTTCATTTCGTTATCTCTACCTCGATCTGTATCTCTTCTCATCTAACGTTGTATTCTTCTTTAGTTCTTATTTTTTCGATATGTTTTTAACCGTCTTTGTGTACTTCTTGATGGTTTCGCTACTATTTTGGCATCAGCTGTGGCTAATGTGTGCCAAAAGCAGTCACATCTCCGAAATAAGTGGCATCATAGCTTAACATTGTAGATGCCACACAGCCACCAATATCTTGTTTGTATGAGTTGTTGTTGTTGTTGGATTTTTAAATGATTTTGTTTTCCTTCGCTTTTCTCTTTGTGTTTCAGTTAAAATGAAGAAACTTTATAAATTACGAGGAAAAACGAAAAGAAAAGAAAAGAAAAATGAAAAAGAGAAGGAAAATGCTGCGTTAAATTAAAAAACATTTCTTTTGTTTGCAAAAATATTTGATTTGATTGAAATTCTTGTTGTTTTCCACTTAGTTTCGCTAGAACTCATGAAATATTGTTATGGCAATACCAGTTTTAAATAATTTTTGTGTGATTTAAACTTAATTTTTTCTAGATAGCGTGTGTGTATGTGTGTGTGTGTGTATTGGTGAATGTGAAAAAGAAAGGGCAGCCATTTATTTAAAGATCTAAAGACCATTGCGTTACAAATGCGTGATAGGCGGTATTAGTTTATTAATGATCTTTGTAAGATAATAAGCATAACATACCATATCGGTTGGTTGTAGCTGTCAGCTGTAAAATATTTGAACACCTGCTGTGTTAATTGATTGGCAGAAGACTTGACCTTTACATATATGAATAGCTTAACAATCGAAAGTCGCTTGAAAATGATTGAAGCTACTACTTGCTACTTTTCGAGCATTAGGTGGTAATTATGGGCATCGTTATCAATGTACAGTGCAGTAAATTGCCATGATTTCGAAGATATTTAAAGGCACTAAAAGAGCTTCTGACATGATTAGGCCAGAGCACAATCGCAGTAAGGAAAATATATTTTCGGTAAGAGAAAGTGTAACGAATTCTCTATAATTGAGTAGGTAGTGTGGTTCAAACCCCAGGCCAGACAGCTCCAACAAAACGAAACATAGAAAAATATTTCATCGGTGACTTCCTCTCAGCAGATTTCTGGAAAAAACCTCGAGAGTAAATTGGCAAGAAAAGCTTCTCAAAAGTCTGGCATTCGTCCAGCCACTCATATATAAAATTAACGCACACAACATAAGTGACGTGAGAAGCTAGATCGAGATAGGGAAACTGTCCTGTGCATATATTCAAAGCCATGACAGTCAGCATGGAAACAATTTAAATTCCAATTGATTCGAAAATCTTTTATGTGATCCTGATTCGTCAGTGATTAAGTGGATAAAGTTCTCTGGAAAATGTTGGGCATAATCGTAATAAGATGTCTCTGCTAAGTCTGTTCTTGAACCCAAAACGCAAGCCAGATTAAGATATCGTCTAGACAAGAGGAGATCCAACTCAAGAATGTCTAAAATTTTCTTACAATTATAATTTCGTATCCCTTATTACCGTTATTGTGTTCAAACAGTTAAAGGTTTGTGAACAATACCTTAACTAAAGTAGCAGTAGCGCAACATAAGTTCATTGTCCATTTAAGTTATTTTTTCTTTAATTTCTTATCGTTTTTGTTTCTTCTTTCCAAATTTGTATTTAAAGCTTAGAAAACAATGCGTGTGAGTATGAGTGTTTGCGTGTGTGTTCCAATGTGATCCTATTCTTGTTTCTTCTCTAAGAAGATTGTTTGTTGGCTACAAATTCGTTTTCTTACGAAAATTCCTCATTTGGCTTCAAAATTATTTTTATTTTCTAGTCTGTAACATATGGACGAAACGACTTGTTTGTGGTTTTACATTTATTTTCACAATGAGTGCGAATCACAAGAATTTTTTTTATAATATTTTAGGGTAGCGAATATTTTTTTATTGAAAATAAATGATTTCGCATAAAAAGCAATAAAAATAATGGTTTTTTTTATTGTATTTCATTTTACAAACGTTTATTGCATTCAGAGACAGAAAAGCATTAGAAAATCTTATGCTAGGTCAACTACATGTATATGATGCGCTACATCATCATAAATGAAATGAATTGCATAGTAGCTGCATGGAAAATATGCCCATGAGTTAAATTTTTTCTTTATACCACCAACATACTGAGGGGATGACTCCTATTTTCTCATGGCATTCATTGCATTGGAACTAGAAAAATTTATTGCAAAAAATGTGTTCCAAATATGGTTTGTCAAAGACAAAGTTTTATCGGTAAAGAGCCGTATTATGTTTAAATATGCAATGTTCGGGATAGATAGCATAGCAGTTATGAAGGATATGGGGCTATATGATCCCAGACTACACTATTCTCTGTAGGAGGTTGAGGAACCGACCGAAGAGGCTTACGAATGGACCACCTAAGGTCATTTGTTTAAGAAATCATCACAAACGCGCTAAACTGTGATGTGTGCTGAGGGAAAAAAAAAGGACTCCAGCATTGCATTTTTCATTAAACACGGCATTAAAGTTTATTTGATTGCAATTGTTTTCCAAAAAAAGAAAAAAAAAAGAAAACGAAAAATACTATTAAACTGACCAACATTTAAAGCAAAGGCAAGGTACGATTGCAAGTGTTTGCCATTTTATAATAAAAGGAACTGCATTTTGTGGAAAACAGTCAATAGAGCTGAAAATGGTGAAGATAAAAAAATAAGATTGTGGAAATGAAGAAAGAACAGAATTACGTAAGGATAATAGCAACTAAAAGTAAACGCTTTAGCATTGTGATGTTACAGGCATTTATCACGAAATAAAATAAAAAAGAAATCATTGAAGTTCATTTCAATATGCTCGGATGACATTGAATGCGAGCTTGGATTGGAAATTTCATTCAAAACTAATGATCGATTTCAGAGCTGTTGAATTTAGATTGTAGTTCAGCTTAAAATATACGATACGTGGTAACTGGAATATTTCTCCATGCTGAACTTGTCTTTCCATATGTAATCCTATGTTTACATTATTATGGATATATGCACACAAAAACCTAAAAAGGCCTTCTATGTAATAGCGACTAAAGATATGATAATCAAATATTGATTAGTTAGATTGACGCTGGAAAACCAGCGCAAAAGCTTGATAAACGAGGCTATATCCTTGATATCAATAGACGATAGCTCCGTCAGGCTGACAAGAGCTGGAGAGCCAAATAATCAATATCTGCACCTGGCAAGGGATGGGTATTGACAAAAAAAGTAGATAACAGTCCTCCTTCACTTCCTCAGTGGATCTGCACCCACTGCAGAAGTCGTTAAATGGCAGCTGCATTCTTTCCGCGTGTCTTGCCATAACACAATGACTTATAAGCATGGCCACTGCATTCGATACGACGTTACGACCAAGTTCAAATAACTGGTTGGTGCGTCTTTCATTGACCCAGGATAGGTTGGCGTTTCGAATGAATTTCCGTGCGATGGCCAGCTTGAAAGAGATAAAGTGCCTTCTTAAATCAATTGAAGAGGATTCCGGAAGAAGTGCGCCAGTCCAGACGAGCTCGTCGGCTCTACAGTTTCCCGAAATGTTACTTAACTGAGCACTAAAAATTTTACTACGATTTTACATATTCAGACTGGGGGGTTTAAGTACCTACCATCTGATATATAACGAACTAATCTCAAAAAACATATCGAAAATTGTAAAGACGTCTTTCAGGGGCCGTTCGGGTTAAAGTGAAGAATAGGATGGCACCTCTCAGATGCCGTTCGGGTGCAAAGGGTTAATTCCAATAGTAAAGTGATAAAGAAATGTTTTGTATTGAAAGTAACTGTACGAACACGGAAATTGCTGAGCCTGTAGAAAAATTTAAAAAAATTCACAATCGGCCGAGAAGAGTTTGAAAGTGGAAATATGTGGAAGACAAAGGAAAAACAAATTTTATAAGATATCTTTCATCCAATAACAACAAAAATTTAATAAGACAACGATGTATAATAATCCGGTAGCCATCATTTTGAATGGAATGTCTAATGTAGAATTCGACTCTATTTTTGTTAATATTCTATTGCTAACCCTCGTATATCGTCTAAAATTTCATTTATTGTTTTAAGATTCTTTTTTTTTAAATGCACTGACGAAAGATAATCACTTTCGGCTGCATTAGCTTTGCTAGCTGCGGCAAATGGCTTTTCTTGACAAAGTGTTGATGATGCGTTATAAAACCAACATATTAAAAGAAATTTTAATCAAAAAAAGACAACATCAAAGGATAGTGGCATTCTTTTCTTCTCCTTTTCACTCTTTTTCTCTTCTTTATGTTATTATACATTTTCATCTTATTGCAATTGGGCGCTTAATTTAAAAGGAAAGGCCACAAAGTATACAATTTTTCTCCATTCTACTTTCTGATATTACAAACGGAGGGGGTGTCATAAAGTTTAGAGTTTCATTAGATGCAAAGAGAAGAGAATAATAAAGTTTATAAGCATGTTTGTATCAACGGTTTGTTTTTTTCGGTTGTCAAGGAATTTAGAATCTTACTGGGAAGGTAATCACATCCTTAAATCGGCATAACAACACATAATAATTAGAAATTTTTGTTTATTTCTTTCAGAAACATTGAATAGGTTTTTAAAATTAAAAAAAAAAAATTTTTCTAATGCCTGATCAAATCATTCATCATGGTTGCTCTAGGCAAAGCACCTCAGAAAAGTCTCATTTTGGCAACTTTATGGCTCAATTTCATCATTGGAACCAAATCTTCTAGTTATGTTAGCTTTAAGGACCAGTGTGGTTCCTGCTTTATTCGCATACAAATGTGACTGAAGGAAACAGAGTCAAATCGGTCGCTTTCGCTTACCAGTTATCTCCACCAGAGATAATCATGTTATCAAACCGCTCGTGCTAAATATCCAGAACAGAATCAAATTGCTCGATCTCGGTATCCAATTACATCACTTCCACCAGAGATAATCATGTTCTGAAATCACTCGTGTAAAATCTCCAGGACACAGTCTAATCGCTCTATCTCGGTGATCAGTTAACACCACCTCTACGTGAGATAATCATGCCCTTAAGTTGCTCCTGCAAAATCTCCAATATGGCATGACTTATCATTGATGTCCAGAATATCCTATTCAGGCCAAAATAATTTGGTACTCGTCGTTGTCAATGATTTTTTCACTAACGTCGACCTCTAATAGATATCAGCCGTTATCACTACCAGCTCAAGCTACACACTAAACTGTGGTTTATTTTAGGATGCACTGGGCGCTCTTGGAGCTCATGTGAAGCTTACGCGAAAAACTCAACAATTTTGTGTGGTCACGAAACAATTCATCCAGAAAAGTTACCACGGGACACGTCCCTGGTACAATATATATTTTAAGGACAATAAATGCGGCCATTTATGTAACAATTAAACACCTTAGAGTATCTAAACAACATAAAAGACTATACGAGAAGTGATGTTCACTTACTTTGATGTCATATGGATTGGTATCGTTCCGAATTCGATTATCTTGAGATGGAGCTCAGTGCTGAATATGATTTTTTATTGAAAATGACGGTTTATTGCCAAATGCTACAGAGTCCATTGAGCGAAAGCAGGTCGTTTGTATGATTAAGTTTTTGTTTCTGAATCAAGTGCTGGCTGAAATCACTGATCACAATTCTATAAATTAGGGCCAGCGATACACCGAGTTCTTCTTATAAGATATTCCTGCACACTGCACGTTTCTTCAACGTTCGGGTGACAGACTGAATAAGTGAACTCGAATTCATTCACCACTTGGTAGTAGGAATATGGCGATTTTAAACCGGCACGAACGGAATACTCATATGAAACAATTTTATTATTTGCATGTGTTAGTTGTTGAATGCCATAACCATCCATCCATGGTGATTTGGCATAATTTCAATAAATTTTTATAATATTTGCCATTCGATTTCAATTACATGCCAACGAATTGTAACATACAACAATTTTTAATAATTTTTAATAATTTTAATAATTTTCTTTCATATTCATAATTAATAATTACGATTCTCTTCTGTAACTAAGAGAATGAAATAAAAAAAATTTCCATTAAAGCTTCATTGCTTTCTACATGTTTTTTGTATTTGCTTTTTCTGCCACTATGTTGTTGTTCAATTTTCTTGGAAAATACCTCCAATTATTATATTTTTTTTTTTATTATTTTTACAATAAAAATAAATTTTAATGTTCTACACAAAGGAAATGCAAACAATTTGTGTTTAACAACAGCAAAGACGGAGGGAAGGGGAAAAATATTCCTTTTTTTTTTTTTTTAATAAGTATGTATGTATGTATGTATGTATGTATTTTAAACATTTTGTAGTCAATTTTATTTTTATTATAATGTTAGGGATCCGTACTTCATTTTTATATTCTGAAACATTTCAAATGGATGGTAATGTTACTTATTTACCATATCCACACAATAATAGTCAAAATTAAATAAAAAATTAAAAACAAAAAAAAAACACAATTCTTTTGCACTCTTATACAGGGTCTATTGAGCTGGAGTTGCTTTTGAAAGTGGAGAATATAATTAAAGTTACGCAGTCGCCATAATCCAGTAAATAGTGTATTGGCTTATGAGGCATAAGGTCTCGTTACAAATCCAGAACGAAATGTGAAGAAATACTTCTTCGGCAATTTCCTCTGAGCAGATTTCTGGCAAAAAACCAAAGAGTAAATATAATTGAAATCGAAATCGACTTTAAACTGTAGGTCCCGCTACACATACAGTATAGATAAGATAAGATAAGATAGGCCTCTTCCAAACAAATTCCACCTAATGACTACAGAAGAGTCATTTTTATCCATTCTACCTGTATTTCTTAATTTTTTTTATTGATTTTTTTTTTCTTTAATGTTCAACAGCCTTTAATATCCAATCTTATTTACTCTTTTGCTACGACATTTTCCGTATTGATCGAGTTTTCAAGATTCAAGCTGCCCTGTTTCTCAAGACAGTAAAATATATACTTTAATAGAGCTGATTTTTTTACTAGGTTAGGTTAGGTCGAAGTGGTAGATTTGATGACCAAAGTTCCATTGAGCATGCATAGCGGCTCATTGTAATGCCGCAGGTTAACGCAGTCCATGTACTGACCGAAATCCATCAAACTAAGGAAGCAGTTGGCCAGCGTAAGGGCTGCTGCACATATAAAGCACGACTACCCTATGCTGAAAAACCTGCCTGAAAGTTTAATAAACGAAGCTATATGCTTGACATCAATGGGTGATAACAAGAATAAGGAATGGTGTGCCAAATAACTTATATGTACATTTCGCAAGAGATGGGCAATGACAAAGCAAATGCATAATCGTTTCCTTCTCTTCAGCATATCTATACCCATGGCAGTAGTCGTTAGATGGGCACTGCAATAACACAATAACCTGTAAGCTAGGACACTGTGATCTAGATGATATTACGATCAAGTACGAGTAGTTGGTTAGTGCGCCTTCTATCCATTCCTTACTATTTATATTAGCTTTCATTCGGCCAAAAATCGAGTACAACTCTGATGTGAGGGCAGTTGCCACGAAATTTACTTTGAGATTTTTAAATATCCAGTCCTATTAATTTATAAGAAGAGTCGCACTGTTTCGTCGCACTGAAGTCGTCGTAGCCTATTAGGTAGTGTGTTGGCTTATTAGACGAAAGGCCAGGGTTCAAAAGGTCAGACATCAAAAACGAAATATGAAAAAAAAAATATTTCTCCGGCGACTTCCTCTCAGCAGATTTCTGGCAAAAACTCTGAGAGTAAATAAAATTGCCATGAAAAGTTTCTCTAAAATCTGCCGTTCGGAGTCGACTTTAAACTGTAGCTCCCGCAACTCATGTATAAAATTGACACACACAACATAAGTGGTGTGAGAGTACAATTATGTATGTACGTATGTATGTCGCACTGTTCCAAACTTACTTTGAAGAAATATGCTCGACAATCGAACCTATTTTCATAAGCTTTTATACTTTCTATGTTGCAGAAATTGAGAGAAATATCTGCCAAAAAAGTAAAATCAATCAATTAATCCATCAATCAATCTGTTCAATCGCTTGTGAATTTCAGTGATTAACAGAGGGAGTTCCTGGACTTAAGCCAGATTTAACCCCGATGGCTTAGGTGGTAGTGTGCCGAGGCCGGGTTTTCGGTATCCAGAGGCTCTGGATATTTGTAATTGTAAGATTGTTTGTCGGAAATTTTATGTGATTATATGCATAATAAAAAGGGAAAGAAGTGTGGAAGGCATACACTGGTCACCTAACAAAATTATCGCACACTACTCTCCCTTTGTTCAGCCCTTGCTCTGACTAACATCGTCCTTAGTTTGTTGGAATTCGAACAGTACAGGGCACTTCGATTGAACCCAACCGCCTCTTTCCTTTCTCCTATAAACTAACCTTCCTGTATTCCAACACAATGCACTCCTGAGTGTTGGTTAGAAAAAAAACTTTAAAAACTTGGCACCATTTTCTGTTTGTTTGTTAAAACCATAATGGTGGAGATGGTTGAAAACAAATGTTCAAGGAAAATATCTTTTTTAACGTAGAATTTGAAATTAAAATCCTTAATGGTTGGAAAAATTTTAATAAATTTTTATTGTAGAATAGAATATGATGTGAAATAAGTGTTAATAATTGATAATAATTTGTTTATTCATATTCCTACAGCATGTTGTATAGAATCTGTAGTCCAATGCGTATTTTTTTTTGATAAATTTTTTATGCGATCATAAAATATAATTTCTTTCAATTTGCCATCTTAATTGAAAAAGATGAAACCTAACCATATAACTAGTAGCTGGACATGGCTATTTAAAGATTCACTTTTACACACCTATTTGCTTTACCATTCTATCTTTATCACTTGCTCTGTATTGCATTTTTTTTTCGTTATATTTGCGAATTTAGTGTAGGTATGCCTATGGCATTTTTAAAAGCGTGGCGCAATATTCAAATGAACAGCTTTTTCTGTAATTTACATAAAACATTAGAATAACAAGACAAAAAAAATACTAGAAAAGAGAATCCATTGCCAAGTGTACAAAACACAGAATTTTTTCGCATGCTTTAGTAAATATTGAAAAAACCAAAGTAACATCATAAAAAAAAAAACATACAAATTCGCTAAAGGAAAAGTAGATGGAAAAACCATTATACAACCAAACAGCCAAAGCAATAAGCCTTAGTACCAATACTACTATCACTACCATTGCCACTACTACTCGTGCTGCCAGAGTAACTAGATAAATAGACAGCCAGACAGTTAGGGAGGCAGTTAGTCTATCAGCCAGTCATCCAGCCAGTCTGTAAGCCAGGCAGGCAGCTTTTCCACGCTAAAGAAGTGTGAAATTAAATAATGAATGTACTGGAAGCGACATGTGAGCGTTTAAAGTGCAAAATAAAATAAAATAAAAAATAAAAAATAACGAAAGAAAAAATATTACGAACACGCCTTAGGAGTTAGAGGAAAAGCACAAAAAGAAAAAAAAAGGTAGGAAACTCATCTACTGAAAAGTATCAAAATTTATGTACTTTGATGAGAAATTATGAGAAAAACTTTTTATTTTCCTTGCTTTCTGGCTCAAGGAATTTAAGAAAAAAATAATAAAAAAAGAATTTTTAAAATAGAATTGAAGTAAAATGAAAAATTTTTCCTTAAAAGTTGAGTGAATTTTTAACATATTTTTGTACGCTCTCAATATAAAGGGTCTTTCATTAAGCATCTTCTATCTTAAATTTTCACTGAAGCAAAATGTGTGTGATGTTGCTGTAGGCTAATAGGTGATGTGCTGGCTTTTTAGACGTAAGGCCATGGCTTCAGACATCTCGAAGGAAATATGAAAAATAAATTTCTTTGTCTTCTTTCTATCTCACAGAACTCTGAGAAAATTTCCATGAAAATTTTCTCGAAAATCTGTCGAAATCCACATTAAACTGTTGGTTGCGACTTTCACTGATAAAATTAATACACAACACATGGCTGGTGTGAGAAACTAGGTCATAATTGCTTTGATGAGAATTGGGTTTAATTGTCAACTGCTTCAGAGATTATTTATGGGACACATGGTTGTGGTCTTTTACCAGCAGTTCGTGCCTAAGATTCTCCTGCATACTCTGATGGATAGCAGTGAGGCTTTTGCAGATCTTGCATTTCGTTAAATGAGACTCGAATTTAACCCTTTCATTTCGCTTAGTTCTCTCGGTAGATGGCAAAATAGGCAATCAACACAGTACCATGTCTAAATAGAACACCCATTTCTATAAAACAATTTTATTAGTTGTTCATGTTCTTAAATACTGTGTTCGCCGATGGTAATTTGACACAACAGACTGAATATATGACAACTAATTTGATGACAGATGTAGCTTCAATAAGATGACCATTAGGAAGTTCAAGTTGGGACTTATCTACAGTGTACATACTTCAGGTCTCTCAAATAAGGCAGCATCAACTTCTACCCTTTTAACTCATGATGTAGACGTTGGCAACATTTGCTCTTCAAATAAATATTTCACTTACTTTTCCAAAATTCCTGCCTTTTCTTTATTCTTCAAAATCCAGCGGAATTTGGAAAATCCTTTTCACATCTTATCTATTTGAACGTTTTACGATTATACCTGAAATATGTTTATGAACGAAAGATGTTTTATTTCGTTTTGATGACACAATTTTTTAAAAGCAAATAAAATTTCCAAATACAATCAAAACCGAGTTTTATTGTTGAAACTATTTATTGGTTATCGATAAGCAATACCAATAAATATCGGTGTTTCGAATATGAATTGCTTTGTAAAATTTTTTTTATTGGATTTGCTGATCATTCATTATGGGAGGAAACATGAACAGTTAGTTTATTGCGTTTTATTTTAAGAATTTTTCAAATGATTTTTACAATTCATTTTAGTGGCCTATTTAGATACTCTTAAGACGGTATCACTAGTGGTTTGGGTTAGTAGTTAGTTAGTAGTTTTTTTCATTCTTTTCATTCATCTCTTATGCTGTTAACAGGTATAAATAAGAGCGTATTTTTTCCCTTTCTCTCTTAGTTACTGTGTGTATTGTTGACTAAAAATTTTAGCCGGTTTTTACTCAAGTGATACAAACACATCTGCTGTCATAAGCCAACACTAAACAACAATACTGTTGTGTTGTTTATTGCTGTTTATCTGTTTACAGATGCTCTACACTTTTTGTAGTTAGTTAAGAGAGGCAGGGTATAGTAGCTAGAGTCAAAGGTTTGGTGCAAACTGGCAACAAATTTGTACCTTATGTCAGTAAGGTGACAATATTTGAGAGTTTGGGAACACACAAAAAGAAATTAACAAAAGTTGTGACGTCATTTCACCTTGCATGAAATCAACAATTTGACAAATTAAACAAACAAATACATTGGAAATCTATTGAGGATTTTGTAGATAGACGGTCTTGTTAGAGAACTCTTATTGAAAGTTTGTGCCTATCATGTAGAAGTTTGAAAACAATAGTTTGTCCAAAAAAATTTTTTTTTTTAATTGTAGTGCAACTATTAGTCGGTTTAGTTAACTAAAAAACAAAAAATTTTCTTTTTATTTTTTTTTCGTTTATTTTGATTTCATATTCATTAACAGCTGACGATCATGTTAAAACTAACCAGATGTTGTTAACAGTCGTTGCAGTCAGTATTCGTACTCACATATTTACAGCCGCACACACAATGGATGCGTTTTGCTTATTAATTGATAAAATTAATGTGAGGAGAACATATTTATTTCAGTATTTAAAACGTTCTCATACTCAAAAGACGATTTCATGAAGGAATAGTCAGAGAAAAAGAAGAAAAAGTTGAATAAAAATACAAACCGAAAAAAAAAAACCAACAAACAAACAAACAAATCAAATCAAATCCAAAAATAAATAAATATTTGCCACTAACATGCGTTTGTGGTATGCACAAATAAACCTAAGGCATATATTATGCCTTCTAAGCTGTTTACTATTCGTGGATAATGGATTCTCTTATAAATTCCTGGGTGTATTGCATTTCAGTGCAAAGTCCCACTATATAGTGGGCTCTTCTTTGATGCGTAGCCTAGTCGAACAGGGCCATGAAGTCACCGTCATCAGTCCATTTACTGCAAAGAAGCCAATGAAAAATTTTCATGATATTCCCACACCCTCTGTGTTTCAAGTGATGGAAAGTGAGTGAGCATTTATTTTTTGTATTTAATCGTTTTATTGTTGTAATTATTTATGAATACATAGAGGAAATGAAAACATTGTTGGATACAACGAAACGTAATTTATTGGAAAATATCATATCATTCCATCATATCGGTTTAGAGGTCACCGAGGCTGTTCTAAATGAGACGAGTGTTAAAGCTTTAATGGCTACAAATCAAACATTCGATGCAGTCATCTGTGAAGTGTTTTTAGGTGAAGCTTTATATGGTTTAAGTGAACATTTTAAAGCGCCCCTAATCGGTTTGGGTACTTTTGGTGCCATTGCATGGAATACGGATATGGTAAGTGTTTGGCTGTATGCATTACATCATTATTACGAGGTATGTAATACGTATTATTAGAAATAATCATGGGTATGGGTAAAGTAAATAGTTTATCTCGTATAACAAACAAAACGCTTTAAATGTAATGGTAATCGAGTTTAATATTTCAAAACTATGGCAGAATGCCTACAGACATACTCGTACATACAGAATTAGTTATTATAACCCTTAAGTTACCATTATGATTTTGTTTCTCACACCACTTATGTTATGTGTATGAGTGGCGGGACTTTTTAAGAAATTTTTCATGTCACGTTTTATTTTGTCTCTTTTTGATCTGGGGTTTGAACCGTGGCCTCAATACCTACTAGACTACGGCGACTACTTTGGAAGAACACATACGTTTATTATTGGCCTTTACAACCTTGAACTGAACTCGTTTTGTAATCATTAGGCTGCAAACACACACTGTGTTCATAGAGGCTCTCTAGTATTTGCACCTTTTTATGACTTCCACGACCGTTAATTGATGCAAGATTCGCTGTGCATTTAACATAGTCAATGTCAGATGGGATGAAATCTTAAATATCTTCATTAAAGCGATATAAATTTCAGCCGCATCAGTCGAAGTGATAGATTTTCCAAGACCATACCAGCAATTATTGGGTGATTATGTTGCCTTATCGGCAGCATTTTGGTTTCCTAATGTATAGGCTCCAATAGAGCATGTAGATTTTGAAGATCTAGATAATTATGAATGGAAAATAATATTCCGATTTTAAAATATGTTTTTTTGCGTTTATTTCATTAAATTTTCTTTTATGTTGTCTATTACAGGTTGGTTCGCCTTCACCGCCATCCTATGTGCCCAGCACATTTTTACCATTCACTGATCATATGACCTTAAGACAACGGCTTGCAAACTTGGCCTATTCAACATTTGAACGTTTATTCTTGAACTTCTACTATTTACCAAAACAAGCTGAACTTTATGCGAAATATTTTCCTCATTTGAAGAGATCCATGTATGATGTGCGTAAAAATGCTGCCTTGGTTTTGCTAAACTCACATGTTTCCTTAAGTTTCCCACGGCCTTATATGCCAAATCAAATTGAAGTTGGTGGCATGCATATTAATCGCCAGAGAACACCTTTGCCAGCTGATATCGAGACATTTATTAATGGCTCCCGATATGGTGTTGTCTATTTCTCGATGGGTTCTAATATTAGAGCAAAAAATTTGCCTTTAGAGAAGAGAGAACAAATCTTAAAGGCTTTCAGATCGCTTAAGCAAAGAGTTCTATGGAAATTTGAAGATCCAAAGCTGGAAGGAAAACCGGATAATGTTTTCATAAGTGATTGGTTTCCACAGGACGATATATTGGCTCATGATAATGTCAAAGTATTTATAACACATGGTGGCTTATTGAGTACGACGGAAAGTATTTATCATGGCAAACCATTCATTGGCATACCCGTTTTTGGTGATCAGTTCCTCAATATGGCCAAAGCGGTGGCAAATGGTTATGGCATTATGTTGGATTATAAAAACCTTACAGCAGAGAGTCTGCACCATGCTGTGGAAGATATGATTTCGAATCCTACTTACACGAAATTGGTTCAAAATATGTCCCAACGTTATAGAGATCAACCAATGGAACCCTTAAAATTAGCCACCTACTGGGTGGAACATGTGGCTCGCCATAAAGGAGCCAAATATTTACATTGCGCCGGCTTGGATTTGAATTTCATTGAGTATCATAATTTAGATGCCATAATCATATTATATGGAGGCTTTGCGCTTATTTTGCTTCTAGTATTGTGGCTTATGAAGCGCTTGATACTGTTGACATGTGGCAGAAAACCAAAGGCGGATGGAAAGAAATTAAAAAAGAATTAAATTAAATTGAATTATCCAAAAATGAAAATAATTTTTATGTAAAATTTTTTATTTTCCAACTTTTTTCGTCCATCACTGTAACTGAAAGGTGCTCGTTTAACAAAATGTTATGCTTAATTGCTCATCTATGCACTTTAATAGAAATAAATAATTAAGAAAAAAAAGACACAAAAACTCATGTGTTTTAATATTTAAATTTCATTTTTAATTAGAGCTTGAACAGTGTTAGATTGAAACCCTAAACGAACATTGTACGGTCATTGTAAACGGTATTCCTTAGAAAGAGAAAAACTTATGCAAACACGTTGACAATGCCTTCAATAGGTTTTGTTTTAATTTCAATACTACTGAGCTGTTACTTGTGTATATCAGTGGTGGAGTCTTATAAATTTTTGGCTGTTCTACATACAAGTGCTCGATCGCATTTTATTGTTGGTTCGGCCTTAATGAAGGCATTGGCTTTCAAGGGTCATGAAGTATATGTGATCTCACCGTTTCCGCAAAAGTCCGCGATCGCAAACTATCATGATGTACACTTGCAATCAACAATAAAAGCAGTTGACGGTAAGAAAAATAGTATTTGGAGGTTTGGAAATGTTGTTGCATTTACATGCTATACTCAACAGAAAAGTTTACGTTGGAAGTTCTTCGCTTTTGATGTAGAACTCTATACTATTGATTCACCCTTAAATCGTAATTTCCAAGTGAGTACATACATGCATAACATAATTGGCCATTACAACCCTTCAGTCAGGATTACGGCCTAGCTTCTCACACCACTTATGTTGTGTGTGTTAATTTTACACATAAGTGACCTACAGTTTAATGTCGACTCCGAACGACAGATTTCTGAGAAGCTTTTCATGGCAATTTTATTTACTCTCAGAGTTTTTGCCAGAAATCTGCTGAGAGGAAGCCGCCGAAGAAATATTTTTTTCATATTTCGTTTTTGATGTCTGACCAAGGATTCGAACCCTGGCCTTTCGTCTAATAAGCCAACACACTACCTACTAGACTACAGCGACAGAATGCGTGGAAATACAGTCAGTATTCTAAAGTCGCTGTAGTCTGCTAGGTACTGCATTGGCTTCTTAGATGTGAGACCTTGGTTCGAATCCCCGGTCAGACATCAAAAACGAAATATGAAAAATATTTCTTAGGCGACTCCCTTTCAGCAGATATCTGGCAAAAACCCTGATCGTAAATTAAAATGGCCATGAAAAGTTGTTCAAAAATCTGTTGACTTTAAACTGTAGGTCTATAGACGAACATTTACTTGCAATAGATCTGAAAAGCCCGTGCTCAACCAACAAAAAGTTGTCAACTAATGGCAGACAGACTTGCATTTCATAATTCTTGGAAATCATTACGAATCGTAAACATATTTTAATCGTATTTTCTAAAAAAAACGATTTCAGATAAGTACTACGTGCAGTTAAAGTAGTCGAAATAACCTACTATCGGTAGACTCTATTAGGCATAGTCATGTTAATACATAGTAGCACTTGGCGATTGCGATAAAATTTTTTGTTTTTATTAATTAATTAGGTTTCTCTATCCTATTATACTTACAGGTAAAATCAATTCCTTATTTGACATTAACGATAAGAGTGTTTTCGCTAATATAAGACACTATTTTGATATGGGCTTGGATCTTACCGAAATTGTTTTAAAAGACCCCGCCGTTCAAAATCTAATGGCCACTAATCATACGTTTGATGCTGTTATATGTGATGTCTTCATCTCTGAAGCTCTCTTTGGATTAAGTGAACATTTTAAGGCACCCCTTATTGGTTTGGGCACATTTGGTGCCATATCACTAAACACGGATATGGTAAATGCGGTTACAAAGTTTAAATTAGAAAGGTTGTGCATCCGCAATACTTATTTATGCGCGAGATAACTTTTCTATATTAAGCACGAGTCCTAATCATGTTATTTGAATTTGGAATATAAAATCTTCTTTTTTTTTACAGATTGGTTCGCCTTCGCCTCCATCATATATACCTCATACCATGACAAAATTCACCGATCACATGAGTCTAACGGAACGCATTATGAATTTGGCTTTTATAAGTTTTGAGCGATTATTTCTGGATTTATATTACCTACCGAGGCAGTCAGCTCTCTATGAGAAATATTTTCCCCATTTAAAGCGCAACATGCATGCAGTACGCAAGAATGCCTCAATTGTATTGCTTAATACCCATGTCTCTTTGGGTTTTCCCCGTCCATATATGCCCAATCAAATTGAAGTGGGTGGCCTGCATATTAATCGCCAGCGTAAACCCTTGCCAGCTGATATTGAGAACTTTATTAATGAATCCAAGCATGGCGTCATCTATTTCTCCATGGGTTCTAATTTGAAAAGTAAAAACTTACCGGCCGCCAAAAGACAAGAACTATTGAAAGCCTTTAGGGGCTTAAAGCAACGTATCCTATGGAAATTCGAAGATCCAATGTTGGAAGGCAAACCCGATAATGTTTACATAAGTGAATGGTTTCCCCAAGATGATATATTGGCTCACGATAATGTCAAACTGTTTATAACGCATTGCGGTCTGCTTAGCACCACCGAAAGTGTTTATCATGCCAAGCCTATTATAGGCATACCCATATTTGGTGATCAATTTCTGAATATGGCCAAAGCCGAAGCAAATGGCTATGGTATACGTTTGGATTATCAGACGTTAAGTGCTAAAAATTTAGTGGCGGCCATTGATTTAATTTTAACTGATAAATCCTATGCTCAGCGTGTCAAGGAAATGTCTTTAAGATATAGAGATCAACCCATGTTACCCATGGATTTGGCAATATATTGGGTAGAATATGTGGCCAGAAATAAAGGTGCCCGGTATTTGCATTGTGCCGGCTTAGATTTAAGTTTACTTGAATATCACAATATTGATGCAATTGTTTTACTGTATGGTGGTATGCTATTGATTTTACTAACGATTGCTTATCTTGTAGGCAGATGTGTTAAAACAGTATTAAAAAGATTTTGTCAGGATTATTATAAGGAAAAAATTTTCTAAATTGAAAAGAACAAAATAATTAATAAATAAACGTTAATAATTTAATTTGAAAATAATTTTTCTTTTGGCAAATTAAATTGGAAATCTTTGCCTTTTCCTTTTATGCTTTAATTATTCATGATGCTTTCAAGCATTCAAAAGGAAAAGGAATTTCTAATGCAAGTAGCCATCACAATGCGCCTTTATTGTTTACAAATAAGTTCGTAGAATTTTGGATGGCCTTAGCATAATTTCTTTTCTACAGCGCTGATTGTGCTTTAACGTTTGTTCTTTTGTATTGCGGATAAATTCTTTTGCTTTGTAACCAGCTTACTGGTTGTCTTAATACCTCACATATATAGATTGTGTTTGGCATTGTTTTACACTAACAAAGACCAAATTTTCGTTTAATTTGGGTCCAGCACTTATACCCGGTACAGGAACAATCAACACACAGTAGACTGAATTGAAAAATTGTGCACAAAGAAGGTGCAGGCAATTCCTTTCTACACAAAACCATGATGTTTGCTTTATTAACATGGGTGTGGGCAATTTTAAGGAAATAAAGGAGACTTTAGGCGGCCTTTCACTGTTATGATGCTGAAAATCAATGAAATAAATTTCGATGAAATGAAATTTTTTCTGAAGAATCGCTATGGAACAATATGTGCCTTTTTCAAAGCAAGTCACTGTTAGCACTGTTCTACGTCCCTCTAAAACCTAGAATTACAATTGGGAATTCTCGGATTCTTTTCAATTTTCATTTTTTCTACTTGAAAAAAGAAGGCTTACCGACCATGTAGTGTCAAAGCCATTGTTTTTTTTTTTGCACAGTAAACTCTTTATCGAAACTATTTAAAGCTTTCAAATTGTTGGAAGTTACATTGAAAAATGGCCGACATTTTTTTTTCAAAATTGTTTCCAGTTTTGTTTACAATGGTGACGACAGAAGTTACATTAAAGAATGGAGCACAGCTTTTTTTTTCAAATTGTTGCCAGTGTTGCACAATTCATTTATATGGTCTTTCAGAACCGTGTAGTAGAATAAAAAATTCCAAACTGTTTGCTTTTTGGTTTTTTCTCCGAACATTATTCAGATGGAATATCATGCACTCAACCATTCGTAGAGGTGCCACAACAATTCCAAGTAATACTGTTCAGTGCACAGTTACAGATATCGTTATTATTCAATAACATGCACTCAACCATTCATAACGGTGGCAGCAGTTCCAAGTAATGCTTGTTAGTGCTCAGTTATTGATTTCATTCTTATTCACAGGGAATTGATTATGGGAGACTAGCATTTTCATACTAAAACTCCAATCATATCTTCAGTTCCTGTAAGCAATACCTGTACAATATTGATTCCTTTTTTTTTTGTTTTATTTGGCCGCCGTATAAAGTACATACATATGTACATAGAGAATGAACAGATTGCTATTATCTACGATGTATTTTGTTGTGGGGGCCACTATTAAATGAATTTTGAAGCCAATACTATAAAATACAGAAGAGTTTTTAGGTTTAAAATATAAAACAATACTGTGTGTAGTATTTCAATGGAACGCATATTTGTGAGTATTATTCTGAGCAGATTGTAATGATTTTAATTCATTAATATTTTAAAAATATACGATATTAATGAAAAGCTTACAACACGTTTATGAATAATGAATGTAACACATTGTAAGTAAACATACACGGCTATACAGAGGCAGAAAGCAGAAGCTGTTCATTAAATATTTCACATGAACAGACAATGACAGTCCATTTGGGAAAAATAGTTTTTTTTTTCGTATTAACATCCCATCAAGTTGGTATTGAAAGGATTTGCTTCGGAAATATAAGAATTTCTTTTGACATTCATTCATTACAAGCCAGTTAGTTTTGTAAACGAAAGAGCTAACAAATCTATCGTTAGAAATCGTAGACAAGACAATACTGAAGAATCGTTCGCATCTATATTATGCAAGTATCCAGCATTATTAAGGGCACATACATACAGCCCTTCAGTCAGAATAACAGCCTAGTTTCTCATACCACTTATGTTGTGTGTGTTAATTTAATACATGAGTTGCGGGACCTACAGTTTAAAGTCGATAAAGTCGAAGGATAGATTTTTGAGAAACTTTTAATGGCAATTTTTTTTACTCTCAGAGTTTTTGCCAGAAATCTGGCAAAAGAAATATTTTTTTCATATTTCGTTTTGTTGGAAATGTATGACCAGGGGGTTTGAACAGTGGACTCATGTCTAGTAAGCCAACACAGTACCTACTAGACTTACGGCAATTTCATTACATTGGTTAGGTGATCAAATTAAGAACTAAAAGTTTACAATTGGCGAAAAGGAAGTGTTGCTTTATCAAGACATTTCCTGCACAAGAATCGAATGAGTTAAAGATTATCCGACAATAAAGAGACGGAGTCAACGGAGTCAGAGAAAAGTGTGCAAATATAAAAACCATTTTTGTTAAAAAAAAAACAATGATAATGAGGCGCTGCATTATAAGTAATATCGTATTAGCTATTAAAATAGGGATTATCTTTAACCCAACATGTAGATTCTGTGATGATGAAAATGTGTTATTAGAAGGTACTCTCGGAACTTGTGAGAGGCATTAATGCAAACTTCACGTCTACTTGCTAGACTACGGCTACTACAAGAAAGAATAATTGCTTTTGTGAAAACGTTAGATTAGCCTTAATTGGCTGTGGACTTTACTGCTATACCTTTGCAAAAAAAAAAAATATGTTATCGATTCCAATGGTGCATACAAAATTTTGTTCGATAAGGCTTCTTCAAAAGATATTTCAAATCAAAAAAAAAAAAAAATATTTCTCTGAAGACCCAATAATATTGTGAGTATATTTGAAGCTTTAAGACTCTCATACAAATTCCTTTAATTCTTAAAGTTTGCACCCAAAAAATTAACAACAACGAATATACGTTAACAGCGTTGCTAATACTTTGCATAGATTGCCATACGTATGTATGTCCATATACATGTTATCAGAACTATATTACACCATCGAGTAGTTTCATTTCAATATCAAACACACTCTCCGTATATTTAAAGTGCTTAAATGTTCAATAGAAAAACCAGTCGCATAATAAAACTTGCGCAAAACACACGCTTGCTTAGACGTTCGGCGTGTGCGTACCATAAATAAATTGAATAATAGTGGGGGCACTTTGTCCAACAACTATTATTATATTTTAATAAGAAAATAAAATAAAAACAAAATTAATAATAAGGAACATATTTAGTGAAATTGAATACCAAAGAAAATAACAACAAAAAATATAAAAATGCGTTTAAATAGCTTGACAGTGTGTATACTATTAGTAGCATCTTTTTCAGCTGTGGTTGTTAATTCTTATAAATTTTTGGGTGTTTTACATACGGGCGCTCGTTCGCATTTCATTGTGGGCTCTGCTTTAATGCGAGCATTGGCTCAAAAGGGCCATGAAGTCTATGTGATCTCACCGTTTCCGCAGAAACAACCCATAAAGAATTATTATGACGTACCGCTGCTGTCAATGATGAAAGCAATGAATGGTGGGTAGGAGAAAAAAAAAAGCGAAAAAACAAAAACAATTCAAAAACAATACGATCAAGTGAACGTAATTAAAAAAACCTTTGTATAGAACGGTAATTTTTCATTCTGTGAATGCTTGAAAATAATTGCCAGTGATTTAGAAAAAACATTACGAAGTTGTGTGAATGTAAAGTGAATAAGTTTTTATCATAACAAAAAAAAAAAAAAAAAAAAAAAAAAAAAAAAAAAAAAAAAAAAAAAA
>QOCX01000374.1:13439-28505 GCA_005959815.1 Sarcophaga bullata | reverse complement strand
CAAGAGTTAACAAGTGCTAGGTTATGAGTGTGAATAAAATGATAACAATATGGCCTGTGCCCAAAATAATGGCTTATAAATGGAAACTAAATCCCGAAGAAGAACAGGAGAATGAGCATTACACATTTTACGTAGAAGTTTATGTAGAAGAATCAAGTACAGATTATAACTCTCAAGATTAATTGGTAGTTTACCTGCAACTTGAGGTACTTTTTACGAAAACCATTCTTATTTTGCTTTGTACTTTGAAACGTTATGATTTCAACAGAAAAATTTCAATTCTAATGAATGCCAATTTGCCACGGTAGATTAATAATAAAAGCGTTTGCCAACATAAAAATAACTCTTCAAATTCAATTAAGGAACACTTCATGATGATGAAGTCTAACTAACATTACCAGCACATTGTTTGCTAGTTTCAGTTACAAAAAGTCTTTGAAAAACATTTACAACAAAACCAAATAAACAACCAACCTGAAATAGATCGGATGCCTTCGATCTCGTAACAATAATAGAATTTTTCTTTCTTTAATAAACAATTCTTAGAAATGATATTCCCTTTATTGCACATAAATAGTGGGAAGGTAACATAGTACTGCGACTATTTTGTTGCTTTAAATTATATAGGGTATCCCTATAAGGTGCCTGCAAGCCTACAATAATTTTTTATCCAGTAATTGATATGTAGGGCGGGTATATCGTTCTGCTGTGCATTAATACCTCACAGGTTCCATGAGAACATTTTAATAATTTATTGTTGTCATCGCAGAATCTACAATTTGGATTCGAGACAATCTCTATTCCGCTATCTAATATGATATTACTTATGAGCGGTCTCTCATTATCACTCTTTTTTTTAAAACAAATTCTGTACACTTTGCTCAGAGATATCTCCTACTTCCTATACTCTAGGATAAGTAATGCTTATCGTTTTAAAATATGAATCAATCGCTGACTCGGTCTCTTTATTGTTGGCAAATCTTTAACCATTCGGTCTTTGTGCAGGAAATGTCTTGATGAAGCAACACCACAACAACCTTTTCGCCACTTGTAAACTTTTAGTCCTTAATTTGATCCCCTAAACGATGTAATGAAATCGCCGTACATCTAGTAGGTATTGCTTTGTTTTATTAGACTTGAGGCCAATATCACTCATTTACCAGACCACATTTCATGGAACTGCTAAATTGCCGCAGTTTAGTAGGTGACATCTAATAAACCTTGAGGCCAAGGTTCAAACCCCTGGTCAGACATCAAAACGAAATATGAAATAATATTTCTTCGGCGATTTTCTTTCAGTAGATTTCTGACAAAAACTCTGAGAGTAAATGAAATTGCCATGAAAAGTTTCTCAAAAAAATTTGGCGTTTGGAATCGACTTTAAACTGTTGGTACCACCATTCATGTGTAAAATTAACGCACATAGCACAGGTGGTGTGATAAACTAGGTCCTAATACTGACAGAAGAGTTGTAATCACCAATAATGTTTTTTATTTAAAAGCATCATTGCGAGACAATTCATTGCCCCAGGCGTTTGTCTGCATTGTGTGCACAAATTTCTGCCATGAGGTCATCCAGCACGTTGGTGAATATCTGATATGATAGGAGACATTGTGATTTTACTCCAGCGTTTATGTGAAACGGTTGACTAACTTTCCCTTTATGAAGAGCTAACATATCTGCATCTTCACATATATTGGTCTGGCGATTCGAATTATTTTCTGGGTTACACATTTTTGTCTCAATGTTTCTCAAATGATTGTTTGTCTATTACTCTCGAAGAGTTTCTTGTAATCTACGAACAGTTAGTACGGGGCAGTAGAAATTGTTTCTGTTATAATGCTTAGAGTATTGGCCTTGCCTGTACATATTGAATCTATTATTTCTGACAATACTTTAAGACCTTAATTGATAGTTAAAGATCCTATTTACACTAGATAAGGTATACGAAAATTTATATTCACTTCGTAGGCGAGATGTCAAACACAATCAAGATATCAAAACAATTTTTTGTATACTAACTCGCTAGCGTGATAGCTAAATAGTCTGAGCGTTTTCATTACAATTGCCCAGCAGATATAAGGTGTAATATTGTATGTAAGCTTTTGCGATTACAACGTTTATTTAATTATTGGCCTAATGAAACAAGTTTTCCTTTTAACACTTTGCATATAAACTTTACAAATAAGTTTGTAAACAAATAAATTTCTGCTGTCTCATCTAATACGTTGTGAAAATATTAAATCGCCACTCATGACAACCAGTTCGAACTAAAAATTTATAGAAGCTCATACGGAAAGTAGCGATAAAGATTCTTTAGTGACTTTGCATTTCTTTGGCTGTCTGATAGATAGATAGACGCTACTTGTGGTATAACATGTCACACATAATCAATTAACAACTGATAACGATAATATTAACGATAATATTAACGGTAAAACAAACCATATGACTAACGAAATGTATTTTTATTTTGTTTTTAGAGCGTCTGGATAATCTTTTGGATCAAAATACGAAGAGTGTAGTACAAAATGTTGTGGAATACTTTGATATGGGCATAGAACTTACCGAAATTGTTCTAAAGGAACCTGCCGTACAAGAGCTAATGGCCAGTAATCATACGTTTGATGCTGTCATATGTGAAGTATTCCTTTCAGAGGCCCTCTTTGGTTTAAGTGAACATTTTAAGGCCCCACTTATTGGTTTGGGCACATTTGGTGCCATATCTTGGAATACTGATATGGTAGGCGCATGTATTTTCTTTATTTCTTGAAATTTATTTACAGAATTTATTTTTCTCTAGGTTGGCTCACCTTCACCACCCTCGTATATACCCAATGCAATGCTGAAATTCACCGATCACATGTCTTTGGTAGAACGTGTTGGCAATTTGGCTTTTCTTACCTTTGAGCGTATATTTCTGGATTTCAGTTATTTGCCACGACAGGCTGCTGTGTATGATAAGTATTTCCCTCATGCCGAGAGAGACATGTATACAGTGCGTAAAAATGCTGCTGCCGTTTTACTCAATACTCATGTGTCTTTGGGTTTTCCCCGTCCATATATGCCCAATCAAATCGAAGTAGGCGGCATGCATATTAATCGCCAGCGTAAACCCTTGCCAGCTGATATTGAGAAATTCATTAATGAATCCAAGCACGGGGTCATCTATTTCTCCATGGGTTCTAATTTGAAAAGTAAAAACTTACCGGCCGCCAAAAGACAAGAGCTATTGAATGCCTTTAGAGGTTTAAAGCAACGTGTCCTGTGGAAATTTGAAGATCCAATGTTGGAAGGCAAACTCGATAATGTTTTCATAAGTGAATGGTTTCCTCAGGATGATATATTGGCCCATGAGAATGTTAAACTCTTTATTACCCACGGTGGTTTACTTAGCAGCACTGAAAGTATTTATCATGGCACTCCCATCATTGGCATACCCATATTTGGTGATCAATTCCTTAATATGGCCAGAGCCGAAGCCAATGGTTATGGCATAAAAATTGATTATCAATCATTGAATGCCAAGGATTTGGTGGCCGCCATTAATCGTGTATTAACGGATAAAACCTATGCCCAGCGTGTTAAGGATATGTCTGATCGTTACAAGGATCAACCCATGTTGCCAATTGATTTGGCCACCTTCTGGGTAGAACATATTGTACGTCATAAGGGTGCCAAATACTTACACTGTGCTGGTTTAGATTTAAGTTTCATCGAATATCATAGTATTGATGCCATCATAATACTCTATGGTGGCATATTGTTTACCCTGTTCGCCATTGTCTACTTTATACGTTTAAGCATTAAGGCCGCTTTGGCAAAATTAGTTCCCTCAAAACAAACCAAGAAAAATAAACAAAAGAAAAATTAATTTCTTTAAATTAAAATAAAAAAGAAAATAAGCGGATTTTTCTTTGTATCAGTTTTATTATAATATGGTCACCTTGTTGTTGTCACTCAATCATTATAATTGGTTAATGGAGAGAGTAACTTTGTTATTTGAATATGCATCCACTACGTCATAGTTGTTTCCTTTGGCAGCGCAGTATAAAGTCTCTAATATTATCCTTTCAAAACTAGGAAATTGGCATGAGGGCTTGAGAAGCTTCAAAGTTTTTACCAACGAAAGAAACTACAGTGCGAATTCGAGGAAATTTAGTGGCAATTCTAATGCATTCAACAGAAATATTGGAAATTACATAGAGATCTCCACTATCCACTAGAGATATTTAATATCCGCTGGAGATCTACTTGACTGGAATCCCTGATTGGAAGTTTTTAGAATCGCATTTATTTGACCAACGCCAGATGGTTTGTAGAAAGTAAGATTTTCTCCCTCTCTCACTTATGATTTGAAAAAGGATAAGAAGGTGTTTGCCAGATTTACAGAACTGGCTAGAAATTCATATTACTAGGCCTATCTATATTCCAACGAGCAATGATTGAATGATTTCACAGTTTAATGAGCAACTTTATCAGAATTGGCTATGAAAGTTATTACTTCCAGTGACCTTTTCTGCGCCTTTAGCAGAACCTAAACATCAAAAGACCATAAGCTTTCATTTTCAATTTATTTTTACTTTTCGAGTAGTTGTTCTCAACCTACAACAACATTTCAAACATTTAAAAATAATTACAATAACAACAGCAACAATAGAAATAAAACAAACCATAAAGACTGCCAAGCAATCCAAGCTATTCCTCTGCCAAACATTCAAATACTGGGCTGGAGAACGTAGAAATCCAGCACCACGATGTCTTAAAACATATTCCGTCCAATAAATAGCTTTTTCCATGGGATCAATAGGTTGATCACGATAACGTTGATACATTTCTTGTGCTCTCTCTGCATAGCTGGAATTTGTCATTAATTTGCTGATACTGTCTCTTAGAACAGTGCCATTAAGGTTTTGATATTCTATGGCAAGACCAAAGCCAGCCTGTTGAGCCCTTAGAACATTAATGAATTGATCGTAAAATACTGGTATGCCCAGTATGGGTTTGCTGTGATAAATTGACTCTATAATGCTTAATAGGCCGCCATGGGTAATAAAAAGTTTTACTCTTGGATGAGCCAAAATATCGGGCTGGGGAAACCATTTACCAATGAAAACATTCGATGGCCGATTTGGCATTAGAGAGGGATTTTCAAATTTCCATAAAATCTGATACGGCAAAGAGGAAAATGTCTCCAAAATGAGATTCCTTATGGCAATGGGAAAATGTTCACTTTTAATATTGGAGCCCATGGAAAAGTAAATGACATCCTGTTCCGATGAATTGATAAAATCCTCTATTTCTGCTGGGATACTCTGAGGTGTATGCTGTATATGAAAGCCGCCCACCTCTATCATATTGGTTACATAAGGACGGGGATAGCTCAAGCTGAAATGTTGATTTAATAGAATCAAAGAAATGTTTTGTCTCAATTCCTGTAAAGATTTCTGATTGTTGGGGAAATATTTTCCATAAATTTGTTCATGTAAAGGCTGATGTATGAGTAAACGATGCAAAAACATCAAGCCATGCTGCCACATATTCTCCAAACGCTGCAGAAAAGTCATGCGTTCCGTAAACGAACCGATATGCAAAGGTGTATAGGCCATGGGTGATATATTATCCACCAAAGAGTCTATATAAGGATCAGTGCCAAATGATGATACACCAATTACAGCAGCCCCATAGTGGTCAGCAAAGCCTAGTAAAGCATCAGTTTGAAGAGTTTCCAAAATAATCAAATCAAAGTGTTCCTCTGGACTTTGTAGTAAATGTTGTACGTTTTTGTTTTTTAAAACGTCCTCAACAATGGTAGTGTAGTACCAAGAGAAGCCCATGATTTCCATAAAAGCACTTCTCTTAACACTCGAATAACTTAAAATATCTAGAATATTGAAAACATATTTTGAAATGAAAACTTCTTATGAATTGTATTGCTAAGCTAAGCATATATGGATGTACCTCCAACATATTGCAACACCTCTGGCACATAGATATCCCGGTAATTATTTATGGCGGATTTTTGTGGAAATGCATTGATGACGGTTACTTCGTGGCCACGTTTAGCTAAAGTCTTCAAATATGGCTGTACGAGTATATATTGCGATGGTCCCGGAAATGGAAATATTGCCAGAATTCTAGCCGCTTCATTGAAATTGAAAGAAATCAAAAGAATTTTTAATAACTGAAGTGTTTTTAAAAAATTCATTCCGCGCGTTTAATTCGTATTGAGAGAGACTCTGCCGGCAAATAAAAATATTTTTTCTTCTGTTTTTTAGATAAGACATTAAAAACTAAAATAAGCTCAATTGAAATACAAAATTCTGTTAAATTAATCAGTGATAAATAATTAAAAACACAAAAATAAAATTAAAATCTTAATAGGAGCGTCAAAACCACAGGCGACACTAATCATTTCATTTCAATGCCCTGGCGTGAGTACTTTTATTAGATTGTACTGTGCAGTGTACACCACTTTAAATATTTTGCAGATGTTGAAATATTAAGTTCAATACATTGGCACAGTGCACTAAACAGAAACTATGATCGATTTTCCGCCGCCAAGTTTGGGTTTGGAATTTATTGACGGGAATCTATTCAATAAAATGTATCTTACCCTTGCTGGTACTCATTTTTAATGAGTTAAGCTATGCCATGCTTTTGTTTTAACAAAATGTTGTCTTCCAGCTATGTTCCGAAGTTTGTTTAATTTTTGTAGTTTGCCGCTTGTCGCTATTTATGTGTTCCTGTTATGAAATATTATTAAAAGTGAGATCATTTTTAAAAAGCTTTTTTATTCGCTCAGCGATTGTTTATGCTTGAGTACATTTAAAGAGGCTTGTCTTTGTTTTTGTAAACAAAAACAATTATTTTCCTTTTCTTCTTCTCTCTTTCTATTATTCTGTTTTTGTGTTGTTATGACAGCCAAAACAAAAAATAAATAAAACAAATTAATTCATGCTATTGTTGTTATTGTTATTATTTTATTTTTTTATCAACATTGTTAAAGAGAACATAATAGATGAAGTGTATGAGAATGATTTTAGAGTGTGGTGGAAGAGTTACCAGATTGAGATGTAAAAGAAAAGAAAAAAAATTTTTTTTCTCGGAATTTATTTAAAAATGTTTTGTTGTGCCCAGTAATTTATTTAAAATTTTGTTGAAAAGATTTGCTTTTTTTTTAACTGAAAACAATCACAATACATACACCACTGTATGTAGACTTTTTTCTATGGCTGTATATCATAAGTTAAACTAGACTGGCTTAAATATAAATTAATTCAGTAATGTTTAGGTGGCATAGTTTTTATCAATTCTTGATTTAAAATTGTTACGTTGCACAAGCCAACTATAGCCAGCTTTACGAAGAGGTGTAGGAATAAAGGCAATCAAAATATGTATGTTGAGCCCAAGTGGATTGAGTAAATGATGTAGCATTTTCGATGTTTCATAGCAGTTGAATGTTTTGAATACAATAGAACCGAATTCAGTTGATTTTCAACATTTAGTTTCTATGATAGCCTTTGTTAGTTTCGTAAGTAACGAAGACTGTAATGCCAGTCAACTATCAATCGGAGAAACAAATTCATTGACTTGTGACATATCAGTTGAGAGTGGATAAGGATTTGAGAGCTTCGTTGGCTATTGCATACATAATTGGTGATTACAACCCTTCAGTCCGGATTACGACTTAGTTTCTCGCACCACTTATATTGTGTGTGTTAATTTTATACATCAGTGGCGGTACCTACAGTTTAAAGACGAACGACAGATGTTTGAGAAGTTTTTAATGGCAATTTTATTTTTGTCAGAAACCTGCTGAGAGGCACTTGCCAAAAAAATATTTCTTCATATTTCGTTTTGATATCTGACCAGGGGTTTGAGTCGTGACCTCACGTATAATAAGCCAACGCACTACCTACTAGACTACGGTGACTATTCTTTAGCTATTGTAAACCGATTTAATTGACCGGTTTTGACAATGTATTTTTAAGACGTGTGTATTGCAGTGTTGCAATTTAGTTCGGGGTTTAACTCTGTTAGTGTTTTAATAGACAAACTTTATACATGCTCTGGCATACAAAGTATAATAATCAGATTCAATACCGAGCTTGTTATAACACCAACATCAAGATTCCAATTCCAATTTCATTTCAAGGAAAAACCATATTGTTTTGCCACAATTGAGGTCTAAAAATGGAGAGCCGCTTAGTATATAATGTTGTCTTATTCCAAATTGTGTTTAACGTACGTAACGTTTTACGTAACGTTTTACGTTAAATTTGAAAGTTGATTTTGGAGTCAAAACCACGCATGATCTAAACAGTAATTGTTGAACAAATAAATATGTTTTCTAGTAAAATATAAAGTTTGTTGGCTTTTCTTTAACGTAGGGGCTTAAATGTGTCAGCCATAAGACGTTCGAAATGGAAATTATTTTGAGATTATCACAGTTGTGAGTGTTTAGACATTGCAAATTTCTTTGGTGCCAGATTGGCAGCTGTATGGATGTTACAGACCAGACGTTACTATTTCATAGCACAATTGTGCAGAGAGAATTCGCACATATTGCTTATGCTCTTTCATTTTGTCGTAGATCAGACTGCGGCGAGTGCACATGTTAGCGGATGTTCAGGTTTACACTCAAAAAATATTTTAAATATTAAAATATTTTAAAAATGCTTTTATTAAGACATTTAACTGATAAGGAAAGGGAACAGAGTTTTTGTAAACATAAAACAATTTTTTTTTAAACTTAAGAGGTTTGTTATTAGTAGGTGAGGAAATGTATGAACCGAAAGTAGCTCCCACCAAATATCTAAAAAACAATGCCGAAACTTTGAGTCAAAAATGTATAACTTTATGCTTGTTGATGAAATGGAAATCAAAATAGCGTATATTACTAACATTTTTCTTTGACAGTAAATAAATAAATTCTCTCAATTTATTTTCTTTCTCTTACTCACTAATATACGACCAAAAAAATTTTGGTAACCCCTGTTATAGACAGATTAGATTTGGCTTTTTTTTTTTAATTCGATTTTAATACACCATTTAAGGGTTAATATAATTCACTTGCGTGCATTTGAAAATTTAGCAAAATATGCATACAATTAACGTCTCGTAAACGTTATTAAATAATTTCTTAATCAAATATTCTTTCTATTCATGTTTAAAAATAAAAAATAAACAGCCAATGATAATGACATTGCGTTTAATCTACAATAATCAGGAAAATATGTGTGCAATCTTAGTAGCAGACTATTTAATTGGATCATGCAACAGATACAATATTTATTCGCTTCCATGATCTCTACTTGCCAATGATGAGGCGATAAAAAATTTTCTCGAACATGCGTTAAACGCCAGCTGTTTTTCGGCGTCTTAGATTTCCACTGTCATGCTGATGATACCCCACACTGTGTAGTTGTGATAAACTGCCAGTAGATCAGTTATATTTGGATGGCATATCTGATAACACCCCTACAACTAATCTACTTTTCATTGATTTCTATCCATCTTTGTTTGAATATCGTCTGTATGGGAGAGAAACTACTTCAATAGATTAGACGACAATGACTTGAAATTCTTTAAATCAGTAGCACGATAATGAAAATTAGAAATTATTTGACAGTTACGGTATGTTTTATGCGACCTTAGTTATCATTTTATGTACAATTACCGTTTTGTTTCTTAATTTTGAATTGAAAAAGTTGTTGTCATGACTGGCAATTCAAAAAATAAAAAAATTTTGTTTACAGAGTATAACTACACAATGAAAGTGAAGGTTGTTAACCTACTAAAATCTATGAGGGAGCTAATAAATTTGAAACACTTACGATCAGTAGTCTAATCTAATCAGTTGAGATGCGATAGCGTATGAGTTTTCATTTTAATTCGTTTGAACACCGGGCTCTCTGTAGTTTTTAATAATTTTTTTATTTTATTTTGTTTAGATCGCACTAAGTTCATATAGAACTGAATATGGAAAGTACCAAGTCATATTATATTTTAAAATTATAATTTCACTCAATTTCTAAGCCATAAAAATAAATCTAAGTGACTTCACTCTTACAGTCAAGGTAGGTAGAGACGATACGTTAAACAATTTGTAACAAAAAAAAAAAAAAAAAAAAAAATTCTTTCGGCTTGGTTCATATAGTTTCAAGAGAAGTTATACTTCGGGTATCCAATGTGTTCAGGCATCCATTTGATCATGCATGTAACGCTGCCTTATTACAGCAACTAAACCTCAAAAAGATCTTTTACTAATGCAGACAAGTTCTTCTCTAATGCTCTCACTTTCGTATGTGGTACTACATGGTGGTACTACAGCTCAATACCTTAGGAGCTACCAAGAATAATAATAGTTTACCTAGTTGATCTAGAAAAATAGGTATTTAAATCGGAAATGGGAGACTAGTTGGTACGGTGTTTCCAACATTGTTCGAATCCGTTCATAATGTAATAAGAAAAAAAAGAGATTTCTAGGGGAATATTGTAGTGTATTTAACCTTTTAAAAGCAAGTATTTCTTATGGCTTGGCGATTGCAATTCGAAATTAAAGATATTGTGTTCCTTTATCAATGTGTTACTTATTTAAACAAAATTTAAAAAAATTAATTTTTTCTTTGAATTTGATAACACAATTCAATTGGCAACACCGTGACGTTTATTGCATTACGTTAATACGTGAAGCATGTACTTCAGACTTCTTATTTTACTTATTGGCAAGGCTTACTTTCACTCTATTTATACACACATAATTAGTCATTACAACCCTTCAGTCAGGATTACGGCCTAGCTTCTCACACCACATATGTTGTGTGTGTTATTTTTATACATGAGTGGCTGGAGCTACAATTTAAAGTCGACTCCGAACGACAGATTTTTAAGATACTTTTCATCACAATTTTATTTATTCTCAGAGTTTTTGCCAGAAATTTTGCAGAGAGGTAGTCGCCGAAGAAATATTTTTGCATATTTCGTTTTGAATGTCTGACCGGTAATTTGAACTGTGGTCTTTCGTCTAATAAGCCCACACACACCGATTGGTCTATGGCGACTTTACTCTATATATACTTTACTTATTTTAGATATGGCAACTTCTAGAAGTTTATTGTTGATTTGTTATTGTAATTGTTTTTCTTTTCTCCTCAATTTTGCAAATCTTTTTGCTGCAATAGATTGTGTGCAGTTTTCTATTCTATCAGCGTGTTGGCATTCAAGCCAATAGAACCACTCTTCTAGTTTTTTCATGGTATTAATTATGGAAACTAAGACAATTATGGAACTCACATAAACATTTGTATCGTCTTAGAAGATGTCTTCACTATTAGGCTGGTTGACGTCATTCAAAACAGCATCCATCATTGAACTTTAAACAGTTTTCATTATATTCTATGAGCTCTTATAAGAGGGCTTTCATTAGATATCTTCTTGTGTGTAGTTTGTTTGTAATTATTCATCGACGTTATGATTTTTCAAAGTATTGTATTATTTATTAGTGCCATTGACTAGGTCTTACCGCAATCTATTCTTGTTAGGTGGACGTTAAATATGTTAGGACTCCAAAATATATCACCATGGAAATAGGAACTCAGCCTTATTGTGTTTTATATCTTATGCTCTATACCTAGTTTTCTAATTGCTAAATTGCAACATGAATTAAGGCGGGAATGAAAATATTGGATTGTAATTTTGTTTATGCGTCCTAACGCTAGAGAGTACACGAGACGTAACAGGGAAATTCTTTATTAGTTTATTGATAGTTTATGTCCTCTTCTGGGCCATCATCAGAATCAAATTTTGTTGTTTTTAAGGTTAGTAATTTGCAATTAATTAACGGTTTGCATTCCACTCTTGAGCTAAAATTTGTTTGGACGTTCTGCTATTAAATTTGTGTACATTATTGCGTTGTGCGCATTTATGGAATTGCTTTGAAATCTTCGGCCTCTGCATGTAGGTTATAAGAATACTTCGATGCCAATGACGAAGTCATCGATAGATCGGGATCAACCTATAAAACTCTTGTATCTGGCCGTTATTGAAGACAATATTTCTTAGGACACAAGGAGCTGTACATTATACAAGTTCAGTCCAAAAAATCAATTTCTTTCAAAAGCATAGCATTGTGGTTTGGATTTTTCAAGCCCCATACGAGTAGGGTGCTATTGGGTATCTGTCTAAACAGTATTAAGTGTAGGTGTTTATAATTTAATTCAATTTAATTTAGTTCTGGCAATAAAACAATAAATTTTAATAAAAATCACTACAGTTTTCGAGGGTATACTTTATGCATTAAAAGCATATTTTTCCCCTCAGTGATGTTAACTCAGTATTCTCTCTGGCTTAAGTAATAAAGATAAACGGATAATACTACATGTAGTGTGCCATATCAAAAACCTTGACCGCCAATGAGCTTTTATACTCTAATTTAAATCAAAATATGAGTGTGAGCCCACAACTATTTTTTTTAAATCTCAAGCAAAATCAACCTCAGTTACAATCTAATGATCACTACGGCAACATCTATGGCGGCATAGATTTTGAAAATAAAGTGACGAAACAAGAGAGAAAAAAAGAATGAAATTTTCCATGAAAACTATTGTTGTTGCGTTGTTGCAATTTGTTATACTTTTGCCAGCAGATGTGAAAAGTGCCAAAATTTTAGCCGTATTTCCATTTCCCGGTCCATCGCAATATATTTTAGTGCAGCCGTATTTAAAAGCCTTGGCAGCTCGGGGCCATGAATTGACTGTGATCAATGCTTTTCCCCAGAAACAACCTGTAAAGAATTATCGTGATGTAACAGTCATGGAGATCCATGATAATTATGAGGGTAAATACAACACACTCTTCTAATTCTGATTTTATCTTATTTAAACTCCTCTTTACTTACTTATTAATAATTTCAGATCTCATAAATAATGCTCAAGTTGAGCGCGATATATGGGAAGAATTAAACTTTTTGGGTGACTTCTTCTATAATGTCACCGAAACTGTATTGAAAAGTCCGGCTGTGCAAAATCTCTTGCGTACAGAAAGCTTCGATTTGGTTATAATTGAAGTGGTACGCACCGATGCCTGGTATAGTTTTGGTCGTCACTTTAATGCTCCCATGATTGGTTTATCATCGTATGGTACAGATACCATTATAGACGAGCTTATGGGTAATATGTCGCCATTGGCTTATGTACCTTTAATGACCGCTGGCCTAACAGAACACATGACTTACCGTGAGCGTTTAACGAATGTTGTGTTAACATTTATCGATTATTTGCACATGAGATTGGTGGAAATACCCAATCAGAAACGTCTCCTCCAACGCTATATGCCACACATAAAAGAAGATCTATTGGATTTACGTACTAATTTCTCTCTTATGCTATTGAATCAACATTTTAGCTTGAGTTTTCCACGACCTTACGTACCCAATATGGTGGAAGTGGGTGGCTTTCAAATACATTATAAGCCTCAACCATTGCCGAAGGAAATTACCGATTTTATTAATAGCTCTCCAGATAGCATTATTTACTTCTCCATGGGTTCTAATGTCAAATCAAAAGACTTTCCTCCCAATACGCTGAAAATGATATGTGAAGTCTTTGCTTCGTTGCCTGTTAAAGTCCTTTGGAAATTTGAAGATTCTGTATTGCCGGGTAAACCGAAAAATGTTTACATCTCATCATGGTTTCCGCAACCCGACATTTTGGCACACCCTCAAGTTAAACTTTTTATATCCCATGGCGGCCTGTTGAGCTCTACCGAGGCATTATACCATGGTAAACCCATGTTGGGCTTGCCGGTATTTTTCGATCAGCACATGAATGTACGTAAGGCTGTACAATCTGGTTATGCTTTATCTATGGATTTTGCCAATCTTTCCAGAGATCAATTTAAAGCCACAATATTGGAATTATTGGAGAATCCAAAATACATAAACAACGCGAAAACAAAATCGTTAATATATCACGATCAACCCATAAAACCTTTGGATTTGGCCATCTATTGGACGGAATATGTTTTGAGGCATAAAGGAGCCGTTCATTTACAAAATCCTGCCCAAAAAATGAATTTCCGAATTCCTGCAAAAACATAGCATTGATACCGTGGGCGTATTGATTGCTGGACTTCTGTCGCTTGTAGTATTGATTGTAGTTTTAATATGGAAACTGTTCAAATTTGTTGTAAATTTTCAATTAAATAAAGAGAAAAGTGAGTAAATTAATGAAGTTGCAACTTGTTTGACAGTTTAGCCACAGATGTGTGTGCTAAATAGGTCTTTACATCACTGATGTTGTGTGAGTTAATTTTTAATACGAGTGGCGGGATTTGAGTCTCACGTCTAATAAGCCAAGGCACTATCCACTAGACTACAACGACTTTTGAGAGTAATTAGTTGCCATGAAAAAATTCTCAAACCGACATAGTACCCTAGGTATGATGCCTTAATAGTTAAGGTCAGTGCTCGGCCTGAGAGTATCAAAAATTTCTTATGATTTGGTGTTCTAATATCATGTGTATGAGAAGTATTCCATATATTGTATCACCAGGCTTTCAAATTAGATTTGATCGAAGAGAAATTAAATATTATTTGACTTTCAAGCGATGAAACAATTTTTTTTAATAAGTTTGTAGGCAATATGTAGTCAAATAATTACAAAAAATTTTAAAAAGTGTTGTTAGTTCACAATGCTATCTTTCTGACGCCAACTTTAACACATTATGACGTGTCTTGGGACTTGCACCTCCATAGCAAGCAAATAGAGCCAACTGACCATTGCTAACCAATGCTTATTTACTTTTATGGACGCAGTGAGAACCTAGAACGGATTGTGAAAAAATCATTGCATCTCGGAAAGTGAGAGTTTACGATAATGAAGACTCTTACCGTCTGCTCAGAACCCTGGGCGTATGATAACCAAATTTTTAGCCCTTAATTGCGGATAACGAAGTGAAAAGTATTTCGTTGAAATAAAAAAGTGTTCCAAGAAACATAATACGATCAATTGTGGCTTTTTTGCACAAGGAGTAATTTTCCAGAAGGAGTAATTTTACGTTTC